>CM033643.1:125845195-126028992 GCA_019512145.1 Engystomops pustulosus
TAATTTACTGCACGTTAGCCTTAGGCTATAATAATCAGCTATAACAGATATCACAGGTGTCTGTAATGAAGCTTTATTGTTAATCCTGGTTTTTATGACAACCCAACATTTTTAAAATCCAATTGTCACAAAGACCAAAAAAAATTAGGCTGAGATTACAATGATAAAGTATACGGTTCCGACTTACATACAGATGCAACTTAAGAACAAAAATACAGAACCTATTCTGTACGTAACCCAGGGACTGCCTGTATAGTCCTAAGCTAAATTTGATCTGTCATAAATGTGTCGCACGCCCCTTAAACTGAGTGCACCAGAAAAATGCAGTGCACTCAATTTATGCAATTTGGCCTTGTGCAGTGTGTGCCACATTCATTAAGACCGCTTTCGGGTCTTCATGAATGTGGCTCACGCTGCACATTAGTGAGGCAAAATACACATAGTTTCCCTCAATAATAATATTGGGCCTATGTGTTTTTCATACAAATCTATCCTTCTGAAGCAGCCCACAAAGATAGTGACAGAAGTCAAAGGATCAGCACATTTTGCATTTACCCACAGCCATTCTGGAAGCATCAGAAACCAGCCTCAATCAGATAGTTGCTGAATTGCCATATTCATTGTATACATTTACTTTGGGGGGCTTTATATAATTATATGGGAGGTGGATTAAACTAAGGGAGGGTCTGTTTATGGGGTACTGTATATATTAAAAACAAAACCAAATCGGCCCCTACACTCCTTCACAGATCGTATATGCCTCTCCAACTGTGTACTCAGAAAAACCAAAAAGAACCATACAGCTTACTTACCATACAGCGATGTTCTGTTGACGCGCCTATGTGCCGCGCGCGTGCATGGGGAAGTGCACAGCCACGGGACGCGTCTCCATGGTGGCGTCTCTGCGATCATGTGATCTGGGGTGGCGCTCCCTGGTGACGGGTTTTCCGGTGCGCGACCTCAGGGCACGCATGCGTCACGTGGTGTGCGCGTCTGAAAGCAGAGACGCCGCGGGTAAATATAAAATGCTAGACACAGCACTAAGTCATAACCTCCTGATGAAGCATTAGTGCGAAACGCGCGTCAGGGTGTACCCTTTGGCCTTCCCCTGATCTGCCCAGTGTCAGCTCATCATGTTTGCGGGTAAGTGTGCAATAGCAATATGAATTTCTGAATACTGGATGGTACCTCCAGTTTGTGTATAGTTTACTCTTTACTGCACTATTGCCACTTTATCCCCTTGCTCTGGTCTCACATTTGACTGAATTGTTAAGGCTATATTCACACTGCTGTTGCCTGCCCGTACCGTACCGTAGCGGGCAACGGCAGTGCACGGGGAGAGGAGGAGGAGGTGAGCGCTCCCAGGTACGGTGCCGCACGTGTGCTGCACCATACCGCTCCCGTAGGGCGCCGTGCACCCGTTGCCGTCTATGGAGGACGTATATCGGCCGTATATACGTCGGCCGTATATACGTCCTCCATACTTTAGTGTGAATGTAGCCTAATACTGTTAAACATACTATTAGGACCCTGGGCTAATAGGGGTGGCCACTGGTCTCCTGTGCTGCCCTATCTTTCATCTGGGGCTACTTGTGTCCCCCATATACTGTATTTATACTTTCCCATTTGAGGGATATACATGTTGAATTTGTGTATTTGCTTTCAATAAAGAGTATTATTTTATACAAATAATTGTTTTTTGCCACTCTGGTTCTTTTTGGTTTTACTGTATATATTAACCTGTGGTGTGTATATGGGGTAATGTATATAATTTTACTTTGGGGGGTACTGTATATAAAGGCTGGATTTTAATGAAACTAGGGGTTGGCTATATATGGGAGCTGTGTATAGTTTAATTGGTTGGGGTTTCTATTGAGGCCTTTAAATTTGAGGGGGGCTTTAAATGGGTTTTCCCATGAAAGAAAATTCTCAAATTGCAATCCCCTAGTGATGTTAACACAATAAAGATCATTTTTAACCCTTTACTTCACAATCTACTCAGTGTTATTGCTGTTTTAGCTCCTATCACTCCCTAGGCCGCTCAGTGCAAAATTCCAGGGTGTGAAGGGGGACTCTCTAAGCAGACACATTATAATTCCTCTAGTTTTGTGGGGTGACACTGTGGTTTATATACACTTTCATCTGGCTTTTAAACATTGATTTATTATTCTGACACGTAGAGAGAGATCAGAAATGATGAGATCCGTTAGTTAATAACAGTGAATTTGAGAATGTGTTGTTTTGTTATCCATATACATATAATAAACTTGACTTTGTGGGAATACCTCTTTAATTAAATTAATTTGAAGGTGCTATATAAATTCATTTATTAGGGTGGTGCTGTATTATAATTAATAATTCCTTTTATTATACAGGCACACAGGATTAGGCAGCGCTGCACCGAGCTTGCCAAATCATCCATGAGTCCCCATGGGGCTCACAATCTAAAACAACCTACGCATCGTACCAATATGGAGTATGGGAGGAACCGGAGGAACCCCAGAGGGAAACCCACGCAACACACGGAGGAGAACATACAAACTCTTTGCAGTGTTAACCTTTATAAAATAATTAGGGGGTGTTAAAGTAATGGAAGATTACAAGAGCTGTATATAACTAATTTGGAGGTGTCTATTATAAGAATCTAATTTACATACAGGGCTGTATGTAAATTACATTAATCACAAAGGTGGCACAATATGTCACACAGATGCGTTCACATGACACTTGTGCATTTTGTTTTGGAAGGCATGCAAAACAGGAGCAAAATATTCCGAGGGTTTTTTTAATTTTTTCATCAGGCAGTAAAAGGATCATCTTGCAGATATATCACATGATGCTGGAGTCTGGTCAACCGAAATTTGTTTGCGGTCCATAAATCTGGCCTCAAACCTGTCTAGGATTCAAGGACTGATCATCACTAAGTTCGTTGTTTGGTCTTATCCACTGGGAGCAAAGCAAAGAGGAAAGGATTTTACTAAGAAACTGAGGATCCTGCGGACCTATAGTGAAGATGGGGCCATCTGGAGATAATTGTCTGCAGACTTTAGCAAAGTCCATAAATGTAGTGGACAAGAAAAGCAATTAAGTTCCATTTTGTGATTACTGAAATTGAGGTTTGTATTCACTTATTTAAGTATTATTTTGTTTGAGCATTATGGATTTTTGTAATCAGGGACGTTCAGATCTCTTTAAGCGTTTATTGATGGTGGTTAAATGTTATTTATTATGCAATGTCAATTTTGTATCCTTTTTTACTGAGATAAGTATATATTATGTATATTTTATTGAAAATGGTAGGTGATGCCAGTGTAAGTAGTAAATACTGATCAAGTTTCATGACCCCTACAAATTTAAGGCTTAATAGATGTCAGCTTCGGGCGCTGTGGAATATAGGGACGATGACACGAGCCACAACCTGGGACCGGAGTGTAAGTGGGACCCCGGTGCTTTCAACAGAGCCCGCCGCAAAGCAGGTTTGGTCTTGCTGCGGCCGTGGTACCACCAGGTCTTCCACAGGCGATGCTGCCAGCACTGGCAGCCAAGGTAGAGGTGCCATCTCGTAGTCGGGGACAAGAAGGAGGTCAGGACGGGCACAAGCACAGGACGAGTTAGAGAGGTAGCAATAGGTCAAGGCAGGCGGCAAAGGAGGAAAGTCAAGCAGAAACCAGGGGTCAAACGCGGAATCACATTAAAAGCACACGGCAATAAAACAAAGCTTCTCCAAGGCACCAGGGACACAAAAGATCCGGCAGGGATCCACAGGAAGAAGAGGCAGGAAATAAATAGATTACCTGAAATGGGCCAGCGCCAATTAGTGGCGCGCTGGCCCTTTAAATATGCAGAAGTTAGGCGATGCGTGCACTAGGGCCGGGAGATGGGATGCGCGCGCACAGCCGAGTGCGAAGGAGCAGCGGCAGCCGGAACTGAAGAGGCCAGGGCAGAGACCGGGGACCTGTAAGTCGCGCTTGCGGCCACGCAGGCGAGGGGCGAGAGGAGAGGCAAGGTGAACAAGCGATCCGCGAAATGGATCGCGGGACCACCCTGACATATAGAATATAGTGCGTTTCATCAATCAACATTGGGTATTCATAACTAAATTGCAATATCATCAAAGTACTCATGTTACTTTCCATGTTAAATAATTTCTGCAATACATATACTAAGTAACTGTGTCTTATAAGGTACGGTTATTATATTCGATTCTTACGGGAATTGTGGTGGAAGATCCTCTTATGATTTGTATCTTCCAGTCCATCTAGTAATCTTGTTATCAAAAGGATTTGGTGTGTAGCGAGTATGTTACGTTTTATTTCATCTATGGATGAGGAAGATATTAACATTAAGTAGAGGTGGTAATATGTTGACTAATTTTTATTACAATGTATTTGTTAAATTTAACAGGCCTACAAATTGTCTTAAATGGTTTTAAAACCAGCCCTAAAAAACGTCGAAGACCATTCAGAAATGTGGCACAGGGCATTTTCAGGGCAAATTACCTGGCATAGGACTGATACACTTCCCCTGGGTGTGACCTGACCTAATTTTAATAGGTCTTGCAGATCAAACATATTTTCTGGGTACATTTCTATTAAAAGCAATGGTATCACACCAGTAATTAACAAAATTTGTACTTTCTGTAGAAAATAATAAAAAGTTATCAAAACCTCCTGAAGTAAACAAGCACCTGACGGATTTTAAGACTTTGGGGAAAAAAATGTCACATTCCCAATGAAGCCTAGATGGAATCTTTGACCTCCAATTAGAAGCATCAAGTCGGAGGAAAGCAGGAAAGCAGGCAGCTCATTGCCAACCCACAATGCTATCCCTATGTAAACAATTGTGATTGGGTTATTTTTCAGCCGTTGGAGATAAGGAGATTGGCAAAAACAAAAAAAAAGTTGAAAGAGAAAAGTTATTGAGATATTCGTATGTTAATCTTGATTTCACCTCCTGTTCTAAGGACACCAGTAAAGGCAAACTAAAGGGCTTAAGAGAATTTGTGAATATCCCAAAGCTGATCAGACAGAACCGTTAACTCAAAACATCAAACTTTTGTGGAGGTGACAATAACGTTTGTAAAGACTACTTCCTACCCAAACATGACTGAGCTTATGAGGATCTGAAGAGAGAATGAAAAATGGCAGAAAAATACTAAAATTCCAGGTACCTTGTTTGTGACATCATACTAAAGAGGATGGAAGCTGTTGTTAATTTATGCCAAATTGTGCTAAAAACTTCATCTCTGAGGGAGAGGTTAGTGTTGTGGGAGAGGGAGGGAGGTGGAGACAGTTGTAACAGCCTGTGAAGCCAGTGTACATGAGGGTTCTCGGTAGACACACTTTCAGACTATTATATTATTTGTAAAAAAGGATTTAGAAAGAAGGAGGTCATTGATACAAAGAAGCTTAAATGAGACTTGAGGGTCTCTGGGCTCAATTAACAATAATGGAACCTGGAGATTTAAGTGCTCCTTTTCTTTATTTTTAAATTCTTTTTGTAAACAAACACGGAAAAGAAGCGTTTAAATAAAAAAAAAATGGATCCTGCCAGAGGGGCACACACCAGCATGTAATTGTGCTTGGCCTACAATCCTTGATCATGCGTGGTAATTTATTTTAAGCAAGGGAACTCACAGACCAATGCTTGTCAAGCACTGATTAAGCTGGTGCAGTATAAGACTAGCAGTTCATAGACATTTGTATCTCCTATAGTTGTTTTCTAGTTTGCTGCACCACCAATACTACATTTTCTGGACCCGGATCTGAATTGTCTGGCCACACCAGTTATTTTCTGAGTGGCCAAGCCCCATTTTACATGGGAATGTACCCTTTTAGGAGGAGATGTGAGGAACAGCCTAAAAATGGTCTAAAACCTTCAGTAAATGTGGTGCAGGGGCATTGCAGGTGCAAATACTTAGGTTTTCTGTGTAGAAAAATTGATACGTCTCCACCATTGTGTGACCTGACTTAATTCACCTAGTGTTGTAGATCAACAGATTTCTGGATAAGTCTATGAAAAGTGCTTTGGTTTCTCACACCAATTATACAACAAAATATCAATTAAAATCAAGTAACTTATTAGTAGATAAAACAAGATTAGACACTTAATGATTAAAGCAATCTAAATAATATATTCATTATCTCTTCAATAACAGACTTTTTTTGATGGGGTTACTAAGATTGTTGACTATTTTTTAGTATTATATTATCTCACTGTTAGTAGTGTGCTTACCTCTAGTATTGAAGTTGGTAGATAGGAATAGAGAGCCGGCATCATCTCCCACAGTCGAGTGGTTTTGAAAGCATACCATTCTGATGAGTAGGTCATAACTCATTTTGGTGTTAAGCATTCTTCATGAACTTATGGGGAACATAGTTCTGTTTTGATGAAACGTTTGATTTTCTTAACTCACTGGTGCAGTTACTTAGGTATCATGGAAAAAGCAGGTTTTTTTTATACTGGAGAAGGTCACTGTTGTACAGCCCACCTCTTCTCTTGGTTTTCTGAGAACTGAAATCTGAGAATAACAGGGACTTTTATTTTTGTATTTCTTTACTTTACAGGGACACCAGTTTCTGACACCATATAATACACATAAATCATTTTACAACAGGAATATCCACAAAGTCCAAAACGTTTTTTATATTAAATGTTGGTAAGTGAATTCCAAATGTATGTATGAACTTTTACTCCTTTTTATAAATATATTTTATGGCTATTTTATATGATATATTTTATTGTTGATGTGTGAAAAATATATTATGTGGCTTTTGCAAATGATATTAAAACTGAAGAGTTGTGTTGCATATGATTCAGCCACCTTTTCACTGTAATGAGATTCGGTTGCAAAGATTTGGGGTATATCTCTACCAGTTTTGCCACATCTCGAGAATGTAATATTTGACCATTTATATAAGAGTGTTTGAGAAACCAGCACTTTTTACATCAAGCTACAGGTCTCTTATGGCGAGTAATGACGAACTTTTAGAAGGGCCAAAACACAACCAAACGCTTGTTTTTGCAATTTAAGCAATAATTTATTGCTTCTAGCATGAAGCAGCGTCCTTGAGACACAAATACTATTGAAACAAGAATGAGGTAGATAATTTTGATTTAATTATTATAGTTTCCTTCATGGTGTCAAGAAGACAGGAAGTTACTACTGTTGTACCAGAAGCTCCCCATGATAATTCCCAACACTGTCACATGACATTGCTCCTCCTGCCTCGAGCCAAGTTAAGGGATACTTTAAAAAAACCTCAAAGCCCACAAGAGGGCTTGAGTGCCATCTTCTGACACCTGTACATGACACTGACATGCTCCATTGATATAGATCTGGAGTGAAACATTTTAACACATAATATTGCTTTGATTTAATCAATCAGTGTAGGTTTTGTTATTATATAACAAACCTTTAAACCACAAATGGAGATTTTATTTTATCAAACTAGAGCCATGTTCCAGTTTAATAATGTAAAATAATAATCTTCATTTATATAGTGCACACCGATTCTCACAATGCTGCACACAGCTTGCAGAATTGGTCCCGTCCCCAATAGGTCTCACAACAATCACCTATCAGTATGTTTTTGGAGGTGGGAGAAACGGAGGACATGGAGGAAACCCATTGCAAACACAAAGGAAACCTACAAACTCTTTGCAGATGTTGACCGGGTGCAAGGCTGTAGTGCTACCCACTCAGCCACTGTTCTTGCCCATAAGATAAGCTTATATTATGCTTTATTCATATTACTCGTCCCTAGAGAGACTAGATTTGTGAAGTACATTACTTAAAGACTCTTCACTGCGAATGGGTTATCCCCACATACAAACATGGATCAATGAACTGTTGGGGAGACTCTTTTTTGTGAGTTATATAAACCATCTCGATTCTCATCCCTCTACCTGCAACCATTATGGAAAGAGAAGTGGTCAGGTTTACAGGAGGGAGGAATATCCTCAACTACAGATTTTAAAGGCACATATGCAGAAAAACCCTATGATATGGTTAGATGACGGCAGGAACGCATCAATTAATCGATGATTAGAGATGAAGCGAGCCTAACAATGCTCGGGTACGCGTTATTCGAGACGAAAGTTTGCCCGATGCTCGAGTGCTCGTCGTGAATAAACTGGAACCCCATTGAAGTCCACATGGGAGAGACTCGAGCATTTTTAAGGGGACCAAGGCTCTATGCACAGGGAGAAGCTTGTGCCAAACACCTGGGAACCTCAGGAAAAGGATGGAAACACCACGGAAATGACAGGAAACAGCAGGGGCAGCATCAGGATGCGTGTCTGAGGCTGTTAAACGCACCATTATGCCAAAATTATGGGCAACAGAGGACATGACAGAGTGACAGAAGAAGTAGATAGCATTCTAAAAAAAAAAAAAACATTGCAATAATTGACCCTGACACTTAGGGGAGGCATGCAGAGGGCAGGGGGGCCGGCAGCATGCTAGAGAGTGTCATGGCGAAATACCCTAAATGGACTCAGGCTTCAAGAACCAATGGGTGGCAGAGAGGAACACCAAAGGAGGTGAGCAAGAAGCGCTTCAATAATAAGCGGTACATCATGATATAAAAGTTTGCCAGTATTATTTTGTGGATTACACAGCAGGGTGGACGACAAAGTTAACATGGAAGCCCTGTGAAAAAACCCAAACTTCTGCCTGACACAGCTCGTTTGATAAGGGGACCATGTATGGAGGCAGTGAACTATGTAGTAGATTAAAAGGTGCTGCAGTTTAAAATCTATTGTTATGGTAAGGCGGCATTAGAGCTAAGTCCCTCCTGTGTACATCCCCCCTCCCGTAAACTCCCTACCTGCCTTTACCCTCCATGTGCAGCGAAAACCATCATTCGCACCCCCATGATACATCCGGTCAGCACCCCACCAACCTTATCACGGCGACAAATTCCGAGCTCCATGGTCTTTCGCACCACCACGCCGTTGGTACGCCTCAGATTTGTTTCGGCGCTCCTCTCAGAGTACCACCCACCCCGCCCGCGCCTCTTCCCTCGGTTTGGAGGACCAACAGAGGGGGTCTCATTGGGTCAATACTGAGGCCAACTTCCACCAAGTATCCCCCTCCGTCCATTTCGCAACTACGCTTGCGACATTCTCGTGATCCACACGCCCGCCCCAGTATTCGCCCTCTTTTCCTACGCACCTAGATTTTTCAACCCCCCGACGCCCCACACCCTTCCCCCTCCCGATAAATCTCTTTCAGCTCAAAAATCAATGCGAATAGCTATTCTAGCGCTTCCACTGGCTGGGCCCGCTTTACCCTTATTCGTGTAACCCGCGAGTGCCCGCCTCGTCACTTCGCCTTTTCTAAGCAGATACAAAGACCACACAATTCTCTCTCGGGCTCAAACAGCATAATCTCTGCTAAATACCCAATCCACTCACAATATACCCAGCCGTCACCCGATAAACTTGTAATCCTCTCCTCTCCCCTTTTTTTTACCCCACAAGGCTAATACCCCCAACGTCACCGCTACCCCCCCTCATTCTCTTTAACAGGGACATCTTACCGTACTTTCCTACTCCCCTTACAAATATTTCCCGTGACGGGACGCTATCAGCGTACCGCCCGGATAGTAGGTAAACCCAATTAGCCCCCGTCTTCGTAGCCACATGCACCGAACAGTTCCGTCTGATGTCCAGGACAGCTCCATTCTCAGGCAGGTCACCACCTCTATCGACCTCTAGATGACAGCCACCCCCAAACTATTCGAGCTCTTTCCTCTCTGTCTTACCGACCTTTCTGAATCATATACATAAATCAGTCCCCCTCAGAGCTGTCTGCATTCACGATCTACACGCGTACTTACCACTTCACCGTCCCCCGAATGCCTATCTGGATACCTCGCCCTTCAAGTCTCTTTCTCCCTCCAATCTTGCGTAATTCCTCTGCGGCCCACACTTATGGAACCCAACGAACTCTTGGCCTCACCATGTTACCGTAGACTTTTCGGAGGCCAGGCAGGTTCTTCCGAAAGTCAAGTTGTTAATCTCCTTGGAACTAAGATTCAGTTTCCCCATTATTCTTTCTTTTACCGTCCACCCACAGTTAAATAGAACTTGAGACGTCCCAGTCGGTTGGGGTCATTTTTTTTGTATGTGGTCGTTATGTTTTTTTTTTTGTTTAATTTTTTTTTTTTTTTTATTTTGATCGGCATGGAGAGCTGGCGCTCCGCTGCCAGGCGAGCATTTCGCCCAATTCCAAGCCCTGTCTCTAGGACTTACTCCCAAAACAAGCACTTCTAGAACCTTTGTATATAAGATAAAGTGTAGTAGGTTCTTATAAGTTAGGTTTAGGACTATGGCGGGGGGTGAGGGGAATGAAAAACAAGATGCGCAAGAAGGCCTGAAATGTAATATCGGTAAAATGATAAAAGTTTGCCAGTATTTTTGTGGATTACACCGCAGGGGATGGCGACAAAGTTAACAAGTTTGTCAGTTGTGTGAAGCCATGAAAAAAACCCAAAAATTCTCGCCTCCGACACAGATCGTTGATAAGGGGAGGACTGTATGCTTACAGTTCATGTGCCAGTAGCTGCATGGCTGCCAGTCTCCTTTCGAATAGTTTAAAATAAATAACCCTCATCCATGTAAGCTATGTACTAAGGTCTGCACCCCCCCTACCTTTCCTCTCTTATGTCTCAGTCTATCGCCTTCAACAGTTCTCTTAGATCGCAGTGAGTCTTGATTAACCTCTGCCTAGTGCGGACACTCCAACTCGCGTGTCTCCCAAGACTCTCTAGAGCTGCCACAACATTACTTGATGGATGCTCCCTCTGCCCTTGGACTATCAGATAATAACCTAACTCTTCCAAAGTTTCAATAGTGCGCTCTTAAAAACCCATTTCTTTAGGCTAAGGGCCTGATTATAACACTCATTAATGCCCACATGAAGTTGTTAAATCTTCTACTACACCTCGGTCCTGTGTCGTCCTCCCATCTGTTATCCAGAAACCAACAGGCACCAGACTTCTCTGCCCAGTCCATTCACCATGACCTGGTAATAAGATCGACGACGGCCTGAGTGGTTCAAGCGACAGCAATTCCGTATTTATTATAATTTGTTCTTATTCCCCTTAAGAAGAAGGCTTGACAATTAATTTAAAATATTCTTTACGCCTCGTTGTTAACGGCTATCATCTTCATAAACGTAGCTCTGGCGAGCCAGTGACCTCAGCCGTTGTTCATAAAATGTTTGCTTGTTACATTTACATTTTATTGTTTCCTATGAGTTGCTATAAGCGCCACTACGGAAATGATGGCGCTATATAAATAAAGATTATTGATTATTATAGCGATGGGCAGTTGAACTTAGATGTAGTAGATAAGGTGCTGCAGTTAATAACTATGTTAGTTGGATCTTGGGGGATGGAGTGGCGCTCCGCAGCCAGCGCGAGCTTTCGCCAATCCAAGCCCCTGTCTCTAGTGTGGCTACTCCCGACCAAACAGCATTCTAAGGAACATTTTGTAAAGATGCAAGTTGTAGTAGCGTTTTCGTATAAAAGGTTGGGGGATATGGCGGTGGCGTGAGGGGAAGTTGTAAACAGAATGCGCAAGAAGCGCTTGAAATAATATTGTTAAATGATTAAAAGTTTATTAGTATATTTTGTGGATAAAACAGCTGGATGCGAAAAAGTTAACCATGACTTTGATGTGGCAGATTCATGAAAAAAAACCAAATTTCTGGCCTGGACAACTACCTCGTTTGTGATAAAGTGGACGATGTCGTTGGACGGCAGCTATATGGACGACTTGGATCTGTGTTTAGGTTGGTACTTTTGTACATGTTGGTTAGCACTGGTAGCACTGGAGACACGTGTGGAGGCTGCTATGGAGGGACAATTTAATTGGTTTAGTGCCTGGATGGGTGGCAGTTCCCAAAAATTTTTCAAAACAGATGAGCAGGTAGGTGGCCATCCAGAAAAATGAATAGATTGAGGCCTGTATGTGGCGTTAGTCACACAAAGTTTTCAACCAGACGGAGCAGGTAGGTGGCCCTCAGAAATAATAGAATAGATGAGGTGCCTGTATGTGGCAGTCCCAAAAAAGTTTTTCAAACCGAGGAGCATGTGTAGGTGGCCCTCCAGAAACTTGAAGCGATTGAGTGCACTGGTATGTGGCTCACGTCCCAAAAAGTTTTCAAACCAGAGGAGCAGGTAGTGTGGCACTCCAGAAAAAATGGATGTCGATTGGACGGCTGTATGTGGCAGTCCCAAAAGTTTTCACACCAGAGGAGCAGGTAGGTGGGCCCTCCAGAAAAATAGAATAGAGTGAGTCCTGTATGTGGCGAGTCCCAAAAAGTTTTTCAAAACCAGAGGAGCAGGTAGGTGGCCCCCTCCAGAAAAATGGAATCGAATTGAGTGCTTGTATGTGGGCAGTCCCAAAAAGTTTTCAACCAGAGAGCAGGTAGGTGGGCCCTCAAGAAAAAATATGATAGAGTGAGGTCCTGTATTTGTGGCAGTCCCAAAGGTTCGCACAAACACAGAGAGCAGGTAGGTGGCCCTCCAGACAAATTGATCGATTGAGTGCCTGTATTGATGTCTAAGTCCGCAAAAAGGGTTTCACAAACCAGAGGAGAAGGTAAGGTGGCCCTCCAGAAAACTTGAATAGATTGGTGCCTGTATGATGCAGTCAAAAAGTTTTCAAAACCAGAGGAGCTAGTAGGTGGCCCTCAGAAGTAAATGAATAGATTGAGTGCCCTGTATGTGGCACTGCCCAAAATGTTGAAAACAGAGGAAACGGGTCGGTGGCCAGCCCCAGAACAATTGAAAGATTGGCCGTATGTGACTCCCAACAATGTTTAAAAAGAGGACCGGGTCGGGGCCCTCCAGAGAAAATTAGATGCATAAAGTCTATCGCTACGAGCCAGTGGGCCCTGTCAAAAAATAGCCAGTTTACCTCTGCGTTACTGTACAAGAGGAGGAGAAGGAGGAAAAGAGGAGGAGGGGAGTGGATCAATTATTCAGGTTGAGCTTCCTTCACCCTGTGGAGATTGGAAATTATGGAATCCCAGGCTTCTATTCATACTTAATAGAGTCAGACCTGTCAGCCGCTGTCGTCGACAGGCGTTGTACGCTTATCGGTGATGATGCCAAACAGCTGCACTGAAAACCCGCTAGGACAAGACGGCTAGCGGCAGGGGGCAGCAAGAACCTCAAGGCGTACAGCTCCAGTTAGTGCCACATGTCCAGATTTGAAACCCGTAGTTGAGGGAGCTGTGTGATCATTTAGGACGATGGTATGGTCAGTACTACCCATCACCATCTTTCTGTAAAGATTCAGCCCCTACTCTGCTGGACTGGGGACAGGTGACAGTGTCTTGCTGGGTGACATAAAAGCTGGCAAAAGCCTGTAAAGCGTACCCTTGCCAGTGCTGGACAAGCTGCCTCGCTCTGCTACCGCCCTCGCTACTTGTCCCGCAGAAAATACGCAATCTGCGCTAGACGCTGTCAAGAAGGGAAAGACTGTTCAGCTGTGAATCCAGGCTTGCTGTATATTCATGCATTCTCACCAATCCTTTGTCACTCGCAGGGATTGAGAGTGCAGAAAGATTTTGCTTGTACCGTGGGTCCAGGAGGGAGAAGTGAAACACCCAGTAATCGGCTGGCATAAATTCTTTGAACGCGAGGGTCAAGGGAGGGATAAGGGCAGCCTAGCATGAAATCTGCAATATGAGCCAGAGTACCAACGGAAGAATGCACTCCCCTCACTGGCCTGCTTGTTCCCTTTCCTCACCTCTCAAATCCTACAACGTCCTTTATTCTGCCCATACCGCTGAACAGTGAAGGACTCAACAATGGTCCCCTCTTGGTCTCAGCAAACATTCTCTCCTCCTTCTCTTTCCTCATCCTCACTCACTCCACCTCCTCCGATGATGCGCTGAGAAACAACCTAAGGGTGCTTTTTGGCCGTATCAACAATGGGAATCTTCTTCCACCGTCTCTTGTGTACGATGCGCCAAAAGCTTCCGATTCATGCTGATTCAGAGCGTTTTTCACATGGCCAAGCAGCGGGATGGTGTCCGGTCGGTCATCGCCATGACCATCTGTGTGACTCCTCAAAGGTAATCAGCACCTGCAGATATCAGGACATCCACGTCCAATCCTCATTGTAGACGTGAGAAGCTGTAGCTGACTGACCTGACTACCAGTTCTGGTGGAAGGACATCTGGCAGTCTACAATGCTCGGCGCACTGCTGGTAAACTCGATAATCATGGTCAGTGTGATTCCACCTCGTGGGCACGTCCACAAACAGTCGGTGAAGGCGGGCAGTTGGAAGGCCGGCGAATGCGCTGCCCTGAGAGTGGCAGCATCTGTGGCCTGGACTTCCTGAAATGCGCACAGATGCGGCGCACCTTCGTGAGCAAATCTGACAGATTGGGGTTATGTTCTTGAGGAAACGTGGTATTTTTGAACTATCAGATTTAACCACATGGGCCAGGCATGGCACATGTGTCAGTTGCGAGTGCAGAGCCGCCACCAGGTGTACGGCCGTGTACACACCACAACATGCTGGTTCAGGTGTCAGCTGGTGCCAGCCAGATGCAGTCTGCGACGTGATGCCCTGTAATAGTCTTGGGCGGTGTGCCTTTAGCCATAGGCTCAGCAGTTTGATGCACAGCCTGCTGTTCGCTTGAGCAAGGACACTGCTGCTGTGCCTAGAGCTACCGACTGATGGCGCGTGCCCACGGAAAGGATGGATAGTTCGGAGGGGAGGTGGAGGAGGGGTGGGGGAGGAGGAGGCATAGTAAGGCCTGAAACACCTTGGACCGACGGTAGGCCGCAATCCCGGCGCGTCAGCAGATATGCACAGGCCACAGGGTCAGACTCGGTCCCAGCATCCACAAAGTTAACCCAATGTGCCGTCAGCAGATATATAGTGCCAGGCCCGGCAGCACTCGTCAACGTGTCCGTGGTCAGGTGGACCTTGTCAGAAAACGGCGTGGTCAGGGCCCGGGGGTGATGTTGTCTGACACGTGCTGGTGCAGGGCTGGGACGGACACATCGGGGAAACAGTAGTGGCGGCGGGGACCGAAATACGAGGGGCGGCCGCCGCCATGAGGTTGAGAAAGCCTCGGCTCTACTAGCCTATAGGGCAGCATCTCCCAGGCTAAGCAATTGGAGATGTGCACTTAAGGCTTGGGCGGTGGCGGGTGGGTTGGCACTATATTTGCGTTTCCGCCTCCAGCGTAGCTGGTATAGAGCTGCAACGCTGGTGGATGCTGGAGGGATCGTGGATGGCGACGATGGGGTTTTTTGGCAGTGTCCTGGGCAGGGGGCTGACTCAGCGAACAGGGGCAAGGAGCAGTGGTGTGCACGCCGGGTAGTGAACGGTGCTTGTTGCCACTGAGTGGGGTGTTTAGCATTCAATAGGCCTGCGCTTACTGGTGGTATATAGCTAGTAGTGGTGGAACCCTGCTGAGCCGGGTTGGCAAAATGTTGCAACCACAGTCCGTGCGGTCTATCCGGGTTTTTTTCTTAAAGACCTTCCAGACTTCTGAAGATCTAGCCCTCGCCGCAAGAGGCCTCGCGCCACGGGAAGCTTCATAGTTGACACCTTTGGCGCTGATCACCGCTCTGGCCCGGCCTCTCCGCGGGCCCCACCACGGTCCTCTTCCACCGGTTCTGGCGGGACCTCCTCCTCTCAAGCACGTGTTCACCCGGCCTCTCAACCCCAGCTTGGGTCGGTCACCCATCAGCTCAGATCCCGGCAGTCTGCTCTCCCCCTGGATCTCCTGCCCCTAGCAATCAATTCCCCACTGTCTGACGACCGGTCTCCTCATCGTCGGCACCTCTGTACACACTTCCATACGCAGAAGGTCATCATCACCCCCAGACTGTGACCTGGTGGAAAACCGGGCATCTGAAAAATTGCTCAGTCAGCAAACCGGACATGGTTTTGGACTGTGGGAAGGGTCCAGAAGAAAAACAGTTCCTCAGAGTATGCCGGTTTTGCAAAGCCAAATTGGTTTTCCTAGGAGGAGGGGTGCAGATGGGGGGAGAGGGAGGTGAGGTGGCAGAGAGCTCGGAGGGTTGTGGCGATTTCGGTGATCATGGTGGACACTGCGGTGGAAACGAGGTGGAAACAATTGCTCGAACATTACCGTTTCAGGGTCATCCCCAACTCTAAACGATCGCTTTTGCTTCTGGAGCGAGCAGATGGGTATAACAGATCATTACATGTCACATCAGACAACCTATACTGTTCTGCCTCAACAGTGCTTGTACCACAGTCCCAGTGAACTTCAGACATGAACCTAGGGAGTGTAGCTCTGCGGCGTTCAGCGTGCTACCGTCAAAGGCAGGTGGTGTCTACCCCGGCCAGGACCACGGCCTTGCCCCTGCATAGTTAGTATGGACGCAACTCCCTCGCCCTAGTCCTCACCCTAAGCCTCGGGTATAACATGTTTTAAAATGAGAGTTTAGGCTTTAATTTTTTTTACTTGTTGGTTTTGGTGTTTTTTTTTTTTTTTTTGTGTTTTGAGTTTTAAAACCAAACCAATGCTATCCTATTGCCTTGGGCTATTTCTAGCCACAGTATGAAAGCACAATATGCCAGATGAGATACCGGTTATAAACGAAAAGAAACGAAAATAAAGAAGGACAAATGGCAGACTGTGCTGCTAATGTGAAATCCACCCCTACTAAAGTTTCCCACTTCGGTCTTTGCAAGGGATATGTGCGCACGAAGCGCAAACACAGCGGTCAAGCAAGTCTCACTACCAAAGGCTCCACATGGACTAGTAGGATAGCACGGCAGCAAGTACAGGCACCAGCAGATTCAACCAGAAATCAAATATATAACCTATCGGTAGGCGAGCCGTTGGGATTCTCCTATGGCTATTTCTAGCCAAGTATGAATGAGCAACTACTGCCAGATGAGATGATGCGCTGAGTATAAACAAAAACTAAAAAGTAAAGACAAAGGTACATAATGGCAGGACGGCCTGAATTGAAATCACACCCATACTAAAATTTTCCCACTCGTCTTTGCAATGGATATGTTGCGTACTAAGCCAAAACATACAGCGGTCCAGTCTCACTACACATGTGCTCACAATGGGCTTGTAGAATGCACTGCAGCAAGTACAGCCACCAGCAGATCAACAGAAATGCACAGATATATAACGCTACTGTAGGCGTAAGCGTTTTGGATTTCTGCGAATGGGCATTTTCAGCCAAGTATTGACAGCACACTACCTATGCCAGAGTGAGATGACGCTTGAGTTATGAAACAAAAAAACGTAAAAACTAAAAAGGACAAATGGCAGCTTGTCCTATTGAAATCCAAACCCTACTAGAATACTTCCTCCACTTCGGTCTTGCAATGGAATGTGCTCACTGATCAGCCAAAACACGCGGGTCGCAGCAGTCTCACTACAAATGCTCACAATTGCTTAGTAATGCACTGCAGCAAGTACAGCCACCCAGCAGATCAACCAGAAAATCAAAATTAACGCTACTGTAGCGTATGGCGGTTGGATTCTACTATGGCTAGTTTCTAGCCAGTATGTAAAGCCACACCTATGCCAGATGAGATGACGCTAGGTTAAACAAAATAAACGTAATACAAAAAGGACAAATGGGAGACGTGCTAATGGTGGAAATCCAAACCCCTACGAATTCTCCCACTTCGTCTTTGCAATGGATATTGCTCACTAGCGCAAAACACAGCGGATCGCAAGTCTCACACAAATGCTCACAATTGGCTCAGTAGATGCCACGGCAGCAAGTACCCCACCAGCAGATTCAAGCAAATCAAATATATAACGCTAACGTAGGCCGTAGCCGGTGGATTCTCCACTATGGCTATTTTCTAGCCAATATGAGAAGCACACCTACTATGCCAGATGAGAGACGCCTGAGTGATTAAAAACATAACGAAATAAAAAAGGACAGAAGGGCAGGACTGTGCCTAATTGAAATGACCACAGCCCTATAAATGGTTCCCAACTTCGGTCTTTGCAGGATAGTGCGTCACTAAGCGCAAAACACCAGCGAGTCGCAAAGTCGCACTACATTGCTCACCAGATTGGCTGTAGATGCATGAGCAGCAAGTACAGAACACCAGCGACACAACAACAGAATAAATATAATAACGCTAACTGTAGGCGTAAAGCCGTTTGGATTCTCCTAGGGACTATTTCTTACCATATGAAAGCACACTACTATGCCAGATGAGATGACACGCGTAGGAGTAGGCAAAAAACGTAAATAAAAAAGAAAAAGGCAGACTGTGCCTAATTGATCCAACCCCTACTAAATTTTCCCACTGTTGGTGTTGAGTGGATATGGTGTGCCACTAGCGCTAAACACCCGGTAGCAGTCCCCCTGTATTCCTGCACAAAATGTACTAATGCAAATAAGAAAAAAAAAGGAAACGGTTTTGTAGCCCTAAGAAGGGCTGTTGGGTTCTTGGAGATCACTCCTGGCCTAACAGTAAGCTAATAGACACACCTAACGCGTTTCCCTGACCAGCTAGCAGCTCTCTCCTAGCGGGATCCAGTACACAGAAGATCAGCAGCGGCAGGGCCAGCGGCTAGTCTTATCCCGGGTCACCTGATCTGGCCAGTCAACCACTTGATATCGCCTGTAAGGTACAACGGTCATGTGGGTTGGAGTGCAGAGTGCTCCTGTTGTGATGGGCTGGTTTCTGGCCGCAAAAGCAAAAGGAGCGGGGCTGCCATTTTCAGACCGAGCGGGCGACAATTATCGTCCCAGCAAACGCAGCAGTTTCGAGGACGCTAAATGCTCGAACGATCGCATCAAGTCTCGGACGAGCTAGCTTCGCTCATCTTCTAACTAGTGATTCATTGGCTGTTGTTGCAATAAGCCCCGGTAGTTTTTCAGATAACCAATAACAGTTGACTGAAACCCCCCTTTCATGGGAAAATCCACTGTACAAAAATGCTTCCTGCATTGTATTTTTAGAATTAAGCTGGATTGGTATGTTGGTAAACACCTTAAAATATGCAAATAATGCAGGTGCTGCAATTCTTTAATGACTGCCAACTAATCCGTTTGTAATGCATACTTACTACATTTACTTCCTTATTACCTAATTACTCAGGATTGATATCAGAACATACCCTCATGTGTAGCGAGTTAGTTGTACACATAAGCGAGACGAGACAGCTCGTGGTATCCACTATGTGGCTCGTAGTCCAACGCACTTAGCAAATTCCTTGATAAATGATCTTACACTACTATCTCTGTGATAAATTAGACTCTCTCAGACGTGAGATTACCACCCGCATGAAATATGACAGCCTGATAGAGACATAAAGTCATACTGCTGCCAAGGCTAGATCGTTTGCCGATTGAATAAACATGGTGTATAGCCTACTTTTGACGTAACTCTTTCAACCGCTAACTTCCATATAGAGACTAGGCGCAGGTTGCGGACCATGGCCGGGCCAGATTTCTGGGGCACTCAGACCTGCCCTCCGGACATATTCACCATAAGATATGACCAATCCCAAACCTTGTCTGCGTGCCAGGCAACTTAAGAGAAGCTTGCTCTTCTCCGCTATTTTAATTGTATACGCTCATGGTGTGTTTGGAACGGGGGAAAGTGAGAAAGATTGGAGTGAACGCTTATCTTTGTGGACTCAGATGCCTGGACCCACCATTCCTCCTGGACAGAGAGACCACTTGGAGAGAGCGTGTGATGAGAATCTGGAATTTGGCCCTCCATCTTTCAACGTAGTTGTGAGCTCAGGGAGACCGATACGATTAAAAGATGTGGTAAGAACGGAAGCAATAATTACTTCTTAAAAACCCATGTTGGCACTCACGGTTAAATAAGTGATTTTTAGCTTGTTAGGTTGGGCACTTCTATGCTCCTAAAGGTTCGCATCACGAGTTACTGGGTCTTAACTTCTGGCAATGTTCAGGCACTTTACAGTATATGTATCTTAAAAGTATAACATATTTTATTTAGGTTACTGCATAATGGTATATCTTCTAAGTGCATTGATCTTATTCTTTGACACCACGTTTGAGGAAATAATTTGGATGTTGGCTTTCTCCCTGCTAATTTATTTTGAATAGAAAGGATAAGCAGTTTTTTCTGGGTTTATATATCAGACTTTGTTTTGCCCTCATGGGAACAAGAATTAACAATAAAACTTCATGACAGACAACCTTGCATCTGATCATGCAGCCTGGGACTAACGTAAACGAACAGAGAGTTCATCACCAGAGGCATCAGTATAGCGGGTCAAGGGCGTTTCCTTGTAACTAGGGGTCGTCTTAAGTCGGGTGTCCCTTAAGGTCGGGAGGACTTACTCTTGTACTGGGTTTTTGGTTTTATAGAAAAGCAAAAATATTTTATGATCACAAGGTACACACAATCATGTTACAAACATGTCCCCTGTTTTACTTTTGCCTCAGGTTTAGAAGTGGATTTAGACTGTGTCTCATGAAAATACAAGGATAATGAAGTCCTCAGTAGTGTATATATATAATTATTTCATCATTGCAAAAGATTAAAAAAAAATCAACCATACTGTATGAAGATGCTACTATTTCGTAGCACAAGGTTAAAGTTAATCATTAAAATTACTTAAAAATTAATTAAAACCGTACTGACTTTACAATTTACTCAGGGTTTATTGCTTATTTTAAGACTCCTCATCACCCCAGGTACTGCTCTGGCATAATTACCACAGAAGGCTTGGGGGCCAGGACACTCGAAGCAAACACATTAATTAGAGTGAGCGATATACTCGTACGCTCAGCGCTTTTGATGTCGTTCGAGTATTAGCGTACTCGAAATAGCTCTTGTGCTCGGACTGTATTTTTCGCACTGGCTCGAGAATCGAGCATTTTACTTAAGAAAAACACAGTGAAGAGACATGACAAACCCTTCTGCACTCGTGCTTCTGATAAGTTAGCAGATGTAATGGAACATCACTGCATACGTTCTGCCCTCAGTGTCTTATGAATAAGTTAGCAGATGGTATGTAGAAACATCTGCACCGTTCGCACTCGTGTCCTCTGATAAGTTAGCAGAAATGTATGGAAACATCTGCCACCGTTGTGGCATCGTGTCTCTGAAAAGTATTACAGATATGTATGGAAACATCGCACCGTTCTGCATCGTGTCTTCTGATAAGTTAGCAGAATTATGGAACATCTGCACCGTCTGCCACTCGTTGTCCTCTGATAATTGAGCCGATGTATGGAAAACAATCTGCAATGTGTATTTCACTGAACACATTGCCAGATGTTTTCCGTTACATCTGCCTAAACTTTCAGAAACACCGATCGACAACCGGTTGTTCTCAGCACTAGTATGTGAAGAACAATATGGTTAAAAACAGAAAGGACCTGTCACCATTAAGTTCGGCACTAGGACTGCTTATACTAAACTAAGCAGCTCCTAGGTCGCTTGAACAATAAAGCCCAGTGTAGAAGGATAGCGTTACCGAAACCTTCCCGATCACGCTATCCTAACACTGCAGCGGGGGGTACATTATGTAATTGTCGGACACTGCAACAGCTGCTCCAATTGGTATTCAATGGAGGGGCGGGTCGTTGTGGCGTGGTTAGGGTTGGTGACTGCAGCATGACTCGCGGCAGTCACCACCAGCCTATGGAGCGAGCGGGACGGTCCGGGGAAGAGGCAGACAGGTCCTCTTTAAAGTGTATGTATATATATATATATATATATATATATTATATACACTCACGGCCCACTTTTATTAGGATACATGTCAACTCGTCGTTAAAATTAATTTCTAATCAGCCAATCACATGGCGGCACAACTCAGTGCATTTAGGCAGTAGAAATGGTCAAGACAATCTCCAGCAGTTCAAAACGAGCATCAGTAGGGGAAGAAAGGTGATTTGAGTGCCTTTGAACGTGGCATGGTTGTTGTGCGCAGAAGGGCTGGTGCTGAGTATTCAGAAACTGCTGATCTACTGGGATTTCACGCACACACAACCATCATCTAGGGTGTTACAGAGAATGGTCCGAAAAAAGAAAAAAAATCCAGTGAGCGGCAGTTCTGTGGGCGGAAATGCCTTGTTGATGCCAGAGGTCAGCGGAGGAATGAGCAGACTGGTTCGAGCTGAGGTGAAAGGCAACAGTGACTCAAATCGCCAACCTGTACAATAAAGGTAGGAAGAAGAGCATCTCTGAACGCACAGTACGTCGAACTTTGAGGCAGATGGCTACAGCAGCAGAAACCACCACCGGTGCCACTCTTTCAGCTAAGAACAGGGAAATGAGGCTACAATTTGCACAAGCCTCATCGAAAATGGAAAGTAGAAGATTGGAAAAAACGTTGGACTGGTCTGATGAGTCTCATTTCTGCTGCAAACTTGGACGGTAGGGTCAAGAATTGGCCGTCAAAACATAGAAAGCATGGATCCATCCTGCCTTGTACCAAACGGTTGAGGCTGGTGGTGGTGGTGTCATGGTGTGGGGAATATTTTCTGGCACTTCGTGGGCCCCTCCCTGTGACCAATTGAGCATTGTTGCACGCCACAGCCTACCTGAGTATGTTGCTGACATAGTCCATCCCTTTATGACCACAATGTACCCAACATCTGATGGCTACTATGCCAGCAGGATAATGGCCATGTCATAAAGCTGGAATCATCTCAGACTGGTTCTTGAACATGACAATGAGTTCACTGTACTCACAAATGGCCTCCACAGTCACCAGATCTCAATCCAATAGGCATCTTTGGGATGGTGGAACGGGAGATTCGAATCATGGATGTGCAGCCGACATCTGCGGAACTGTGTGATGCCATCAAAGTAAATAGGACCAAAATCTTTGAGGATGCTTCCAGCACCTTGTTGAATCTATGCCACGAAGAATTGAGGTAGTTCTGAAGGCAAAAGGGGGGCCAACCCGTACTAGCATGTGTACCTAATAAAGTGGCCGGTGAGTGAAATTATATATATATAGATATATATATATATAATATATACAACTCACCGGCACTAGAGAGTGGTGTGGCCTAGAGATGGTTGTGCGTGAAAATCCCAGTAGATCAGCAGTTTTCTGATAATACTTCGAACACCCCTTCTGGTACCAACAACCATGCCCACGTTTCAAGGAAACCTCAAATCACCTTCTTTCTGGCCCCATACTGATGCGGTTTGAAACTGCAGGGAGATGTCTGACCATGGTCCTACATCCTAAAGAGCAACTGAGTTGCTGCCATGTGATTTGGCTGATTAGAAATTAAGTGTTAACGAGCGTTGACAGGTGTACCTAATAAAGTGGCCGGTGAGTGTATATATAAATATATTACATTACTATTTCTGAACGGGCTGTTCAAATAGGACTTATATAGCCGTATGGCAGTCGTGAAAGAATTAACAAATATCTTTTAAGGCTTGGAGAATAAAGGAATATGCTTGAAAGCCTCAGGTAGTGTAAAAAAAACCAATACCTAACTAATTTATAATTCAATATAAGGCCAGCTGCACACAAACATGTTCTGCCCATGGAATCGGACATTTGTGCTTAAAAGGAACCTGTCACCACAGCCCCCATTTTTCACCACACACATGTTTTAAAAGGCCATAACATGACATTTGCATTTTGCCATGTTTGTGAGTAGTATATCTTTACTATAATCCTATAGTGTATTTTCCCTGTCTCCCTGCTAAGCTCTCACGCTAAGTACCGATAGTAGTAAAAATCAAATGGACGTCTCGTTCTGGATCTTTTTCCCAGCCCACACGCTCAATTCCCTCCTTTTGATGTCACAGATGGGTGGCAGCTAGGAATCAGGAACCTGCTTCTTAGTTGTCGCCCATGTGTGACATCATAGGCAAGGGCATTGAGCATGTGGGCTGGGGAAAAGATCCAGAACCAGACATCCATTTGATTTTGAATTCCTGCCCCAGGACCCCAGTGTGGGAGCTTGGCAGGGAGCCAGGTAAAATACACTATGTGATTATAGCGAAACTATAATCAAAAACATGACAAAAGCAACTATGCACTTTTCATGTTATGGTCTTTTGGAACATATGCGTGTTAAAAAATTTGGTGGCTGTGGAGACAGGTTTCATTTAAGGTCTCTATCGAAGGTTTGATAATGCTGTCCATAACTACTATCAAATATGCAGAGTGATCTCTAGAGACCAGCTAGGGATCATGAGTATGGCCACTTCACTTGGGCCCCGCTGCAGAGTACTTATCACTATATCAGTCACTCTGCATATTTGATACCCCTTAGTGACCCCAAAACAGGGGCCACTGTATCTAATTTTTAATGTCCGCATTTCACCGATGTAGACCCTCTGATGAATCCCATTTGTGAAGAAATGCGTCAGCGTGGGGGGATGCGGGGGTATTTTTGATTTTTCATAGGGCAAGTCTTGATGGTACTGCCCTTGTAAGGGCGGGAGACAACTCCGGGACGATAGGGAGAGTGTAGCGCACTGTTGATTTCTCCACACATCCAATCCTCTCCAGGAGAGAACTTTTACCCCGACCCAGCAACCCACCAGGTACCTCTGTACAGACACCAGCATGTATGGTAAGATGCAAATATTTTCTACTACATCTACGTGTCTGTAAGAGATCAAGAGACTTTCTATTTGAGTATTTGGTGTGTACATTGTTTGATCCCAGTGATACAGTGACCATCTGGGCTGGATGCACTGGATGATTTTAATGTTATTTGATATGATTTAGATGTTGGTTTTTAATGCATATCCAATAAAAAGTTATGAAGTCTAATGTAATATATTTTAAAGTGTAACTGTAAAGTTATAGTGATTTTGCCAAATTATTATATGTGATCCTCCCTTTAAAAACAAACAGAACGATGCCTACTTTGTGCTGCTCGTCCTTTTCTTTATAAAGTTGTGGCATTTTCTGTTCTGAAAGTGTTTACAAAAATCTTTCTCACCAGAGGTGAAGTGGACGGAGACTAATACCTTTCTATGCCCTCAGGCTGAGGCCAGCTAGCTTGCCCACAGATCCCATGATGCCTTGTGTTCTCTCTCAAAGTAATTTAGCATTAAATCAATTTAGTTTCCCACAAGTAAATCCACTGAACACTACACAGTGCACATACAGGATGAATATGGTGACTAGCCTGGCAGCTTCCAATACATGCAGGAGCAGGGGACATATAAGTCTATAGGCTGTGCTGTGTGAGCATGAAGGGTTAATAGCTTATCTGCACAGAGCTGATACTGCCGATGACAAGGTGGGGGAAGTGAGCAGCGAAAAGAGCAGAGACAAACCAAGAAACCTCTGTAGAAACACAGACTGGGATGGAGGGACTTATAGGGAATAGTGAAGATCTTGTACCACACTGTTCTGTGCAGGAGACATCTGCATTCACTGTTCTGCACATTTCCAGCTCTGCTACATGCGGATTCATAGGGCTTATCAGCACATGGAGAGGAAGCAGCCATTACAGCAATGAGGTAATGTGAGGGCTACAGCAAGGAAACTACTGCATATTGGTAATAAACATAATAGGCAAAGTTGTTTTACATCCCAAAAGCTATTGATTTGTGAAAAATAAAAAAAACCTTTACAGTTACTCTTTAAAAGTTTTTAAATGTAGTGCACCATGGTATACATAGTTTATAAAAAACATAGGATTATTTAAATTTTATTTTACAACAAGTACAGACATACTGTATGTTCAATGTGCAGAGTAATATGAGATCTATTTGTCATAATTCAATGCCAATAAATATAAATAATAATTCAGTATAGTATCTTATAAACAAGAGGTAATCTCAAGAACAAGGAAATGTATCTTTTAAATGTTTTTTTTCAACCAAGTCACACTTCATTTTAGCTTAGCTACTCCCACTCGTTAGATATATATTCGCCCCCAAGAAAATATTTAATTTTGAAAATATAAGTATATAAATATAAGTTATCACAAAATCTTACAGCCTTTATTGAAAACAGAGCTATATACACATATAGTCCGGACAAACTCTTAAATACATTGCTTTCTTTTGGCCAGAGCTGCGAGGTCTATTGGATCTGGTAAAGAGATCTCCTTTTCATGAACTTCATTTGGGACTGCAGATGGCTAAGTCCTCTACACACAGTTTAAGCTTTTTTACTACAAATTTAATGTGTTTATAGAATTACCGTATATACCGGCGTATAAGACGACTTTTGAAGACTGAAAAATCTTCAGGCTGGTCTGGGGTCGTCTTATACGCCGGTAAAGTTTCTTCTCACCTTTTCCGCGATCCACTGAAGCTCCACTGCTACGCTCCGGCCGCCCGTGACAGCTCCGTGGGTGCCGGCGTCGCAGAGAATATGACGTTGGCACGCGGCTGACCTCATATTCTGTGAGCCGCCAGCGCTCAATGAGCTGTCACCGCCGGCCGGAGTGTAGCAGCGGAGCTTCGGTGGATCGCGGGAAAGGTGAGAAGCTGTTTTATTATTAGTGTGCCAAGCAGGCTGGCTATATAGAGGGGGAGGCGGCAGGATGCAAACTGGGGGGGCCGGCATTCTGCACAATTGGGGGGCCACCAGACTGTATAATAGCTGGCTGTATACTGGGGGTACAGGCTGGCAGTATACTAGGGGGGCCAGTTTGGCTATATACAGGGGGGCTGGCTGTGTACTGGGGGTGCAGGCTGGCAATATACAGGGGGAGCTGGCTGTTGGAAAAGGGGTAGTCTTATACGGCGAATATATCTTAAACTCTATATTTTTAACAGGAAAGTAGGGGGGTCGTCTTATACACCAGGTCGTCTTATACGCCGGAATATACGGTAATTGCGGTTGGGTAACAATTTTAAAATAAAACCCTGAGCTGGTCCTTTTACCATCAATAGTTTTTCCTCCCGTGATACTTGAAATGTTGAATAAGTTAAACAAATATATGAAAAGAAAATAATTCAACTTCCACACAGATTTTGTCCTATCATTATTGTATTTTCCTCCTTGAAATAGGCATTTATTGGATTTAAGGTATTGTAATTCTCCCAGTCAACTCAAGTACTTGAGATTTACTTTGTTGACAAAATAAAAGCCTGTTTAATGTGACGATATTCAGTTCACGAGCATTTTAGTTTGCATAAAGTTCATGTCAACATTCCAAATTGTTTCCATAACAATTATGGTCAATGGGACATCAATATTGTTTCCTATTATGTATTTATTATTTTCTTTCTTGTATTAGAGTCTTTGTTCCACTTAAATATAACTAAAAGAAAAACTCAGCAGAATATTACATTTTTCAATATTGTTATTTGAAAATGTTTTGACAGATTAATTAAAGTGAACTTTTCTTATAGAAACTTCTAGATAATTTTTTTTTTGCACAAACTAGAATGTACCACATTTAATGAGAAGTCTATACCTGTCAAATAATTCCAACATTCTTTTTTTTTTTTTTTTAAAGACTGGTCTTTGACATACATCTGCCCATTTTTATATGAGAGATAAAATGTTAAAATGCTAGATGATAATTAACATCCCCATCTAGATACTTATAATTATTAAGGGGGCTGCCTTTCACGGTAGCAAAAGGAGGCATTGTTTTCCATTTAACACCTTGGAAAACGTGAGCTGTACGGTGGCCGAGGGATAAGCACTTCTGCCTTGCAGCACTGAAGTCCTGGGTCCCACCCAGAGTCAACATCTGCAATGAGTTTGTATGTTCTCTCCGTATTTGCGTGGGTTTCCTCCAGGTTCTCCGGTTTCCTCTCACACCCCACTTGTTTAGATTGTGAGCCACATGGGGACAGAGACAAATCTGTCAAGCTCTTTGTGCTATATAAATAAAGAATTATTGTTATTTATTATTATCTCCCCTAATGGATTTGTCTAAAATACCTCTATAGGCAATTAGAATAATCGGTAGGGTAATAACTGAAGTTTAATGCAGTTGTGTATACCTTATTGAATTGTGAAGAATCCAAATACTTAAAATACTTTGGAGGTCCATTTGATAGCAATTTATTTTTGTTGCCTGTGTCTATATAGTTGTGAATTGATCACAATATTAGATGAAATTAAAGAGAACACTAGTTCAGTCTAAAATGCTCTGACCAACCATAAGCAGAAGTCTGTCTTCTGCTTTAGAGATATCAAACCTGATTCTCTTCTAGACTTCCTGCAACTATTCAACACATTCCAAAAATACAAGTTTTGTATGAGTTTGAACTGGTTCATACACACTAAATCTCAAAGTTAAAAATATAATTTTTTTTATTGAAAGTAATCTAAAAACCTCATTACAACGTTTGTAAATAACCACAAGAAAATATTTGATAATTCCCAAAGGTCCATATGATTTATCACCATGACACTAAACAGTTCATTTACATAGAGCGCATCAAAATGTGCAAATCGCTGTATCTTACAAAAAAGTGCTGAAGCAAGTGCAAAGATTGTCTTCTGATGCATATCAGCTTGTCATTTTAAAGTGCAAATGTGTAATTACCACAACCCATGGTTAAAGAGTATAAAAATGTGACAAGGTAATTTTTCCAAATAATCTGTTATATCTATTATTCTAAATTCACTTACCCATGGTGTGTAGTGTATGTAGATGAAGTACCTCGTATTAGTGTTATGGTGATGAATCATATGGATCTTTGGGAATTATCGAATATTTTCTTGTGGTTATTTACAAATGTTGTAATGAGGTTTTTAGATTACTTTCAAAATCCACACAATCATTCACACCCCAACTTATCCACCACGGACAAGACCAAAGAGCTGTCGAAGGACACCAAAGACAAAATTTTAAACTTGCCCAGGGCTTGCATGGGCTACAGGAAAAGCACCTTTGTGAGAAGACAACTGTTATAAGAAAGTGGAATAACTACTAGATGACAAACAATTTTCCTCGGTCTGGGGCTTCTTGCAAGATCTCACCTCGTGCAATAAGGACGGTTCTGAGAAAGGTCAGAAATCAGCCGAGAACTACACAAGAGGACCTGGTCAATGACCTAAAACCAGATTGGAACACCGTCTCAGAGATTACCATTAGTAACACATTACGACATCATGGATTAAACTGATGGAGGACTTGCAAGGTCCCCTTGCTCATGCCAGTACAAGTCCATGCCTGTTTGACGTTCCCCACTGAGGCATGAGAAAAGGCCATGTGAGCCACGTGGTTTGGAGGAAGAAAAAGGATGAATACAACCCAAAGAACCAAACCAATCCCAAACAGGAAGCGTGGGGGTGGAAACATCATACTTTGAGGATGGTTTTCTGCAAAGGGGGACAGGGCAACTGCACTGTATTGAAGTGAAGATGGATCGGGTCATGTATAGCAAGATTTTGGAAAAAAAACTCCTCTCAGAAAGAGCATTGAAGATGGGTCTTCCAGAAGGGCAATGACTGAAAACACATAGCCAGGGCAACTTAACCATTTCAAGGTCCTAGAGTGGTCTAGCCAGTCTTCAGAACTGAACCCAACCCATTTTTGGAGGGAGCCAAAACTCAATGTTGCCCAGTGACAGCCTCGAAACCTGAAAGATCTGGAGAAGATCTGTATGGAGGACTGAGCCAAAATCCCTGCTGCAGTGTGTACAAACTTGGTAAAGAAATACCTGAAAACATCTGACCTCTGTAATTTGTTTCTGTACCAAATATTATGTTCTGTTTTTCTATGGTATCAAGTACTTATTTCATGCAAAATGAATGCTAATTCATTATTTAAAATATATACAATGTGGTTTTATGGATTTTTTAAGATTCTGTCTCTCACAGTTGATGTGTACCTACGATAAAAATAACCGTATACCAGTGTATAAGCCGAATTTCTCAGCACAAAAAATGTGCAGAAAACCCCCACCTTGGTTTATACACGGGTATATGAAAAAATAATCTTCCATACTCACCTTTAGATGCTCCCGGCAGCTCATCTTGCTTCTTTTCTCCACTTGTAACAGCGTGGGCAGAGACGCGCCTATGCACTCTGCCCACCAGCTCACAGTATGACGCGGCGGTGTCAGTGCTGCTGATGTCATATTGTGGGCTGGCAAGAGGAGCCATGGGGGGCATCCCTCAGGGCTGCAGGGCATTTCTTTAATATTGGGACTGCATGGCTTTTCCTTAATAGAGGAGCCTGCAGGGCATTTCCTTAAAAGGGGGACTGCAGAGTATTTCTTTAATAGGGGGCTCCAGGGGATTTTATTATTAGGGGGGCTGTCGGTCATTACATTATTTGGGGGGCTGCATTGGGCATTTCATAATTAAGGGGACTATTCCACAGCATTTCATTATTAGGAGGACTGTTCCACAGCATTTCATTACAAGGGGGACTGCTGCAGGGCATTTTACTCCTAGGGGGACTGCTTCAGGGCATTTTACTACTAAAGGGCTGCTGCAGGCTATTTCATTATGGTGGTGCATGGAGGGTTTCATTACTGGGGGAGGATGCATTGGGAATTTAATTACTGGGGGAGACGGCTGGCCATTACATTACTGGCGGAGGGTGTGACCAATACAAATCACACCCTATGCTTATACTAAAGTCAATACATTTTCCCAGTAATTTGTGGTAAAGTTAGAGGCCTCGTCTTATAGGGTCGGCTTATACTCAAGTATATACGGTACAGACCTCTCCATTTTTTATAGGTGGAAACTTGCAAAATTGTCCCGGAATTAATTTCCCCCACTGCATGCATATGTAGCAGAAGTAAATACCTGGTAGAGTATTAACCACTTTAGAACTCAGCTCGTTTTCAACCTGTTTTTGCATTTCTGTTTTTTTACTCCCCAAAAGTAAAAAAACAGAAAACATTCCAAAAGCCATAACTTTTTTTCCTGCAACCCCTTCTAAATTCTTTCCGATGTCTGCTTTGGCGTGGAGTTTATTTGCACAAAAGTTTCTAGTTTTTTATAAGTTTACAACTGGATTCTAATGTACACTGAACTGAAAAACTCCCAGCTAGTGGAATAGTTGCAAATTTTGGTGCAAATATGCAAATGTAACACAACAAGTTGTATTTATAATAATAACAAAAAAAAAGGAAAAGACCCCCTATATTTCTAACCAAATAAATGCAGTCATACATTTTACCAAATGTTGTTTAATAACATTAGATGCTTTCATGTTTGTTTATCTCATCTAAATACACGTTGAACTAATGTTCTGTGATACAGTACTTAAAAACAAACATTTAAATCTGAGATAACTATGTTTAAACAAATAAAGTTACAGAATGTACACCCAATATACCACTTCATTATCTCATTCCAGCAGAGGGATATTTTGTTGCTTAATAGGTTTTCCCAGTGCATAATATGTGCTTTTGACAAATAAAAGTCAAGTAGGTTCATATCTCTTTCAAAATTACATTGCCAATTGATCTGCTGAATATAGAATTCTGAAATCCAAAGACTATAAAAGTATCATTAAAATATGAAATAACCTGTGTATTTTTCTATGGGGACATTTATCATGGCTTGTACACCAGTTTTCTGGTGTACGTGCATTGAAATGATCACAATTCCTTGCAAACTGCCTTGAACTGGGACTATTTCCCCCTTTACGCCACCACCACTCCAAGTGGGCATGAAGGGGTGTGATGGGGTAGGTGCCTGGCGATTGAACAGGTCGGTGCAGGACATTACTAGCCTGTGCAATCGCTCTCAGGCCTGAATGTTTGCTGATAACAGCACAATTCTAGACCAAGAATTATAGTCCATCAGCAGGTTGGAGACTCTGATGATAAATTTCCCCTTATGAGTGGTATTTTAATGAAATGCAATATCTATCAATTTCACATAAAACCTTTTACAACCAATTATCCTGAAAAATGGGATCTTATTCTATGTACAAGAATAGAGAGCTGTTCTATAGGGAGAATTTACATACATATCTGTTCTTAGAAATCTATATACCGGTACTTTCTACAAAAACAACTTTATTTGTCCAAATCCCATCCACATGCTACTACCGGTAAAACAAAATTACATTGGAAACTGATATGTGTTGCAAATTTAGGATCTGCAGTCAATTTATTGTTGTTTTTTAGTGTGAAACATGTCCTTTGCCTGCCGGATGCAACATGACAGTGGTAATTTGGGCTGGTTTATGCTGTAGTGCAATGGCTGCAGAATTATTGTGTATTTCTGTGTTAATTCTACATTTATTGACCAATGCACATAGTTGGCCTTAGAGATGCTTCTATTCTCATGGAGCTGGCACATATATAATCATTGCTGAGATATACCTAGCAAAGGAACATGCCACAAAATGGGTTTCATGGTTTCTTTTATGTTTCTTATAGGATTCAGTCCTGTGACAATTAGTACTGATTTATACTACGTTAAAGTACCGTTCTCCCTTATGTATCTGTAAATACGACACAATTGTATTGAAAAGAAAAATTATGCTGCAGTCATACAGTACAGACCAAAAGTTTGGACACACCTTCTCATTCAAATAGTTTTCTGTATTTTCATGACTATAAAATTGTAGATTAACACTGAAGGCATCTAAACTATGAATGAACACATGTGGAATTATATACTTAACAAAAAAGTGTGAAACAACTGAAAATATGTCTTATATTCTAGGTTTTTCAAAGTAGCCACATTTTGCTTAAATTACTGCTTTGCAGTAATATATAATACGTATTAGCACCATTACTAGAAAACATCATAAAGAATTCAGTGTTTTTTGTTGAAAATGATCTTTGTGGTTTGCTATGGAAAAACTGCAAAATTGTTGTTCTCTAGAATAATTTGCATTGGTATCAAGTAAAATCAATTTGTACAAAAATTCAATTAATTGGACCAAATAATACATTGTCAGGGGTTTGCCCATGAAATAAAGTTCTCATATTTTAATCACCTGGTGATGTTTACACAATTTAACCCCATTACTTTTTATTACAATTTTATTTAGATTTATTTATATTATAGCTCCTATAACTCAGTAATGGTCAAGGTAAAATGGGCGGGGATTCTCTAAGCAGACACTTCATGATTCCTCTGTGCTATGAGATTCTGTGTGCTGACAATATGCTTAGCTTATCATGGTTCAGGGTTTATCCACACTTTTATTTAGCTTCTGAACGTTTTACTAGCATCGGACACATAGAAAAAGAGAGATGAGGATCAGAGATGAGAGATGCTGAGATCCATGAGATGGATATAAAACACTATTCTCAGCTCTGCTATTTCACCTAATCAATAAAACACACATTCCGCTTTGCTATAAAAACCTTTTTTGTTGGTAGCTTGTATAGTAAGTCTCTGCACACTGCTGCTTTCCAGCAGGAAGTGCCTGTGTCTGAGCTGGTCTTGTAATGTAGGGGGAGGAGTAGGAAGCTACCAACTGTAGTGTGTAGACAAGAGAAGCTATTCATGAGAAGAATCCAACCATAGAAGAATTACGGTCATATCCAGGAATAGCAACAATTGTAAACCCCGGGAGTGATAGAGACAGGTTGGAATTATATTTTTGAAATGTTGTTAATAATAACAGTGAAATAGAGAATGTTTTATTTTGTTATCCTGAGTATATTCAAGAATCTTGTCTTTGTGGGAATATACATTTAATGACAGCCCTTGTTTGATAATTGACTAACCGCGCAATACGCATATCTATTAGCTATTTGTAAATGAGTCTGACCAGAACAACACTGTTTGTAACTGTATTATTTATATACAAACTAGAAAGATACATGAGGAAAGAGTAATCTTAATCCTTGATAGTTATTGATACTGTATAACAACTGGAGGTAGTAAAACAACTTGTTTAATTTATTTTAGTCATCCACTCCCACTTCTACCAATAGGTGTATAAGAAACCTAAACATTTTGCTAATGGGTTACTTTAAAGGAGATGTAAGAGACCTAGACCTAGATTTTCATTTTTTATCCAACTAATGAACATTTTGGGAATCTTATAAATGGGTCACAAATTGTAATAGCAGAAATTGTCTTTTAGCTTTGGAGATGTGACATGGTCATGAAACCTTCAAGTCTATTTAGAGAACCATTCCAGCAAAAATGTTTTTTTCTTTTACTGCACTATTTACATGATTACAATGGACATGATACTAGTGCAGGGCGTGAGAGACACTCTTTTACCAGCAGTGCATCTTCATCTGTCAACTGATCAGACACCATCATCTGTAGGGTACTTTTCATGGAATTGCATAATCCAGATAACCTGAGATTGTAACCCTCTATCCCTGAGCCAACAGAAAGGCATGGCAATTCAAAGCGTGTTGTCTTCAGATCACATGACCAAACTAAAGAGAAGTAATAAAATAATAAAATATTTGACCATAGTGCTTTCTTAAGCTGATATTGCATATACTATTCCACTCTTTTTTGCTGATCAATCAACATGTCATCACCCATATCCCCTATTCTGGGCTGGCCTTTGAAAGCTTCCTCCCACACCTTTGAGAACTATATAGGGCTCATGCATCTAAAGAAAACTCTTGGAAGTATGGAGCAGCAAAGGAAAACATATTCCAATTCACATTAGGCCATTAAATGAAAGGATAGTGGGATAGTATATGCAATGACACCGAAACTAGGCATGCCGGTTATGTGACTACACCAAGGATCTTCTAAGGCTTGGAAATCCATTTATCATTTGTAGCTCTCAACAGATACGTTGAGCAGATTTCCAAGGTATCCTTACAAAAGAGGGATAGGATGTATCACACTGTATACTCTGGTATATCGGGTCTTGTTCCACCCCTTCCCAGTGAAAGTGGGAGGAGAAGTTAATAAGGTGTTCAAGGTATTTCCCCAGTGATGTAACTGCCTTTATATTGATGGTTACATCAGTGTGGACCTCCTAAAACATACACTCAGCGGAGGCTGGGGATGGATGCAATACTGTTGCATCAGTCCCCCGCATAGGCTATTAGGTCCTCCGCCAATTGTATACATCTCTCAGCAGCTTGTTGCATTTTTCCATCCTGTGTTTCTCTCAGTATGCGAGGTATAATGTGCTCAAGGAGGCACAAACAAATCCTTTGTCTTCCAGTATATGTACATGGATACATTCAGCATATATACAGAACACTTCCATAAAACATGATTTCAATTTAGCCTTAATGGAACATTTTTGGTCATTGCAAGATATTACAGAATTATTCAGTGTACCAAGAATGTTTGAAAGATGGTCAAAGCAAAAATATACTTTAAAGAACTGCCCACACTACAAAATATATCTTCACAGAGTTCAAAAAGTACATTTCTTCTTGTCCTTCAAATACTTGACAACCTATTTCTCATGCGGGTTCTGTTTTTTGTGGTAGGTATATCTGCTACCAGCATTTCATGAAAAGAAAAGCTATTACTTATACAACTAACAGATGAACTACCAGGTCTTAATGGTATATCTTGTATGGAATTGTGCCTCTCAGGTAATGGCATAGAAGTGGATGAAACCTGACTCACTGTAAGGGTGCTTGCACTTTTGGAAGAGTATTTATAGATCATCTTCAGGAAAGCAGACTTTGTATTGGTGTCTTGTTTATATAAGATGATGTAGCACTTTGGCAAAAATGTACATGACAAAATGCCATAATTTGATATAAGTATTACAATCATTTCAACAGCTGGTAAGTATATACCAAATGTTGTAGCATATATGGGGATGAAAGTAATCCATGCAATGAAGTAAATTAACATACCAAAGGTTATAAATTTGGCTTCATTGTAGTTTTCTGGTAATTTCCTACCTCTGAATGCAAAAATGAAACATGCAAATGCCAAGACAGCAATATATCCTAGCATAATACCAAATGCTACTGTAGAGCCTTCTTTACACTCTAAAATGATTGTTTTTTGAAGGGAGAAGTTCTCTTTGATATAAGGAGACCAAAATATCAACCATGTGGTACAAATCATCACCTGAAACCCTGTACAGACAAATACCAGAGTAAATGGTTTATAAAGAAACTTTAAAATGCTGTGTACTCTTGGCTCAAATGTGAAAGCCAACAATATTTTGATTGATTTTAGTAAAATACATGCAACTACTACAGTAAAACTAATACCAAATATAGTTTGTCTAACTTTGCACTTGAACTCAGCTGGCTTACCAATGAAGAAGATTGCACTCACAAAACTTATAAGGATAGAAAAAAGGATGACATAACAAAGAATACCCCCAGATGCCTTTACAACTGGCGTATCAAAGTTTTTAGCAAATAGGATTCCTATAGCAAAAATAGCAAACATTCCAACAAAAGTGATGATAAGGAGGACAATAGCCAGACCGTCATCCCAACGAAGAAATTCCACTTTTTTCAAAAAACATACAGAGCTGTTTACCGGAGACCAGTGAGTCTTGTTATTACAGGGCATACAATAGCCCATATCTAGAATGATGAAAAATAGAAGACAATACATTAGATAATAAATAAAGCATAATTAATGATTTTATTATTATTTTATTTCTCTTTTGGACTTAAGGGTGCATAGACAAATGCTTTAAGATGAAGCTGGTTTAAAAATTGCCAGTGGATCTTGCCCTTGGTGGCCAATACTGCCTTAGAGTATACAATTTCATTATTAGTTATTTTACACTCATTATTAATTTTATCCTTATGTTTAGTGTATGCACCAATTAACGAGTTGCATTACAACTTTTCCAAATTTCACCCAAAATGTGTATTATTGATAAAATAAATAACTTTAGCCTATCAAACTGTAGACATCCTTTTCAGAAATCACTATATTAATTGCAGATTCTTGCTTTTGTTCAGTACCTGAATGGCTGGTATAATGGTTTTCGGGGCATGCAACACATTCATAGCAACATGTATGTTGACTTGCTGATGTCTTCTTCATTTGACCTGGCTTACATTCATCTGAACATCGAGATCTGATCTTCTGTAATATCAAAAGTATTTGTTAATAAATATACAGTTATTTCTAATATTAATTAAGTTATACGATCATAAAACAGCTGGTTTAAGACCACATTCACTTATTGCTTTTGGGGCTGTTCATGTCTACTACCATGCATATAGGCTTATGGGCTGAGTGAGCGCTATCTGTAGCGGTTGTTACCTGTAACATAAATCTGTAATCTCTGCTGCAAAGGCCATGATTGACGATAGCTATGAATCTAACTTAATTAATTCCTGTGTCACCCCAAATCCTCCACAATGCAATCATGGGATGCCAATGGCCAGTGGCCTAGCAATATCTTAGCAACCTGTTATACTCTCTAAAAAACTGATAGAGATAGGGAGAGATAAAATGGCATTATACTCTGCGATATAAGTGCAGGCCTGAGCACAAAAAGGAAATATTCTGCCATAAAAATACTTTAGGAGTCTAGGACACAAGTGCCTAAGGATAAGATTGTACAAAATTACAAACATAGTCTTTAACTGCAAGCAATTTATCCTAGTGTTTGATGCATAGTTTAAGACTGTTTAGTCAAACTTTAGACCTCCTAGTTGGCCTAGTTTATGCCAGAACCATGTCTTATATACATACTGTAACTTCTGACCCAACTTAGTCCATACCCCTTCCTCCACAAATCCATGTCCTTTAATAAGACCACACCACTTTTGTATATCACAAAATGTCTAAATGTGGTACAAGGAGTTTTAGACACTTTTCATAATAAATATTTCAATAATAAACAGATTGATATTTGCCCTAATATGTCAAAGCATAAAAAGTACACATTTATTGAGATCAGCATGATCATTATGACCCTCACTATAACGTTATCCTAATATTTACCAAACATGATGACAGGCATAGAAAATCTGTGACAGAATTAAAATTTTTATTCATGATGCCTATAAACAAAAAAAATAAAGGGGGAGATTTATCAGCTTGTTTCAGCCAGCACTGTGAAGTAATTTCCACCTGAAATTGTCAGGATCAGTGGTGGTGGATCCTCTGGACTACCGCGGATGATGACGTAAGCCGACACCTGGTACTGGAGTCTAAGTGGCACCCGGTTTTCAGCAAAGCCCGGCCCAAAGCGGGTTAGAGTTGCTGCAGTGTGGTACTGACAGGTCGTTCCACAAGTGCGACTTTGTCTGCGGTGGCGGCCAAGGCGAAGTACAGAATCATCATCAGGAAGGGCAGCACAGAAGCAAGGTCAGGTCATAACCGTAATTCAGAATAATTGCACAGGGTATCAGGCTATAAGGCACAAAGATCCAGCAGGGAACACAGGAAGAGGCTGGCTATTTAACAGAATTGCCAGCCGACCAGAACCAATTATTGGCCCTTTAAATTTTAAAGAGCCGGTGAGCGTTCCCTAGGAGATGGAGACGCATGCGCCAGAGCAGTGGCATCAAGAAAACCGCTGCTGGAGCTTGGAAAAGTAAGTTCCTGACTAGGGCACACGGAGGTACACGGGTGCGCCGGTGACCCGCAATATGGGTTGCAGGGGGGCACCCGTGAAAGTACCCCCACCCCCTTCGGCTTCCCCCTCTTCTTGGCCTGAAGGAACCTTTGAAGAAGTGCACGATCAAGGATATTGTCCTGGGGCTCCATTTGACTGACTTAATTCCCAGGACCTATTTCACCTCATTGACATCGGTGAAATGCCTCAGGAGTTGGAGGTGCTACTTGCCAGGAGAAGCGGTTCAGGATGACTGGCTTCAGAAGGGAGATGTGGAAGGAATTCGGGATGTGCATGGTGAGAGGAAGGCAGAGCTTATTAGCCACGGGATTGATGCGCTTCAGATAGCGAGGACCCAGATAGCGAGGACCAATCCTGTAGCTGGGAACTTTCAGACGGACGTTTCTAGAAGATAACCACACCTTATCACCTGGAGAGAAGATGAGGAAGTCTGCGTCTCTTATCTGCCTGGGTCTTAGAGCGGGTGGTGGCCCGAAGTAGTGACTGCCGTGTTTGCTCCCAGATGGACTGGAGATCTTGAACAATTCCTCCACGGCAGGAACATCAGTAGGCTTAGACAGAGGAAGAGGTGGGCGTGGATGTCGTTCAAAGACAGCAAAAAATGGAGTGGAGCCGGAAGATTCAGACTCCAGAGAGTTGTAAGAAAAATCCGCCCATGGCAGCAGGGAGGACCAAAATTGCGGAGATAGCAGCTCAGAGTCTGATTAACCCTCTCAACTTGTCCATTGGACTGTGGATGATATGCAGATGAGAAGTCCAGTTTAACTTGCAATTGACCGCACAGAGACTGCCAGAAACGGGAAACAAACTGAACCGCACGGTCCGAGACAATGTGCAGGGGAAGACCATGTAGCTGGAAGATGTACAGGAAGAACAGGCTGGTAAGGCGGTAGACCTGGCAGAGGAACAAAGTGGGACATCTTAGAGAAACGATCCATTACCAACCAGAGGACCGGAAGAAGATGGGAGATCCATAATAAGGTCCATGGCTATGTGAGTGCACGGGCAACTGGGTATCTGGGTATCGGCAAAGGAAGCAGCAGGCCTGTTTGCTTGAGACGTGACGATGTGTTACGGGCACAGGAAGGGCAGGAAACCACAAAATCTCAAACATGCTTGACCAGATCTGGCCACCAGTAGTAACGAGATATGAGAGCAATAGGTCTCTGCATCTCAGGGTGCCCAGCTACACAAGAGTAATGTCCCCAAGTTAGTATCCTCTTCTGAAGAGCAGGTCCTACATAGGTCTTGCCAGGAGGAAGCTGCCGAAGGTCCACAGGGGCAGCAATATGACGAGGATTCTTCCCCAAGAACATTAGTGGCATGAGAGAGGGCATCTGCTTTGACGTTCTTCTCGGCAGGATGGAAGTGAATCAGGAAGTTGAATCGAGAGAAGAAGAGGGACCAGCAAGCCTGACGAGGATTGAGATGCTGAGCAGTCTGGAGGTACAGGAGATTCTTGTGGTCAGTGTAGATATTGACAGGATGAAGAGCTATTTCCAGAAGATAGTGCCATTCCTCCAAGCTAACTTTATGGCCAGATGTTTCAGATCACCAATGGAATAATTCCCCTCAGCGGCTGAGAAGGTTTTAAAGAAGAAGCCGCAGGCAAGGGTTTGACCTTTGGGCCCTTTCTGGGTGAGAACGGCTCCAGCACCAGCGGATGAAGCGTCAACCTTCAACTGGAATGGCTTCTCAGTTTCAGGCCGTGTGAGAACTGTGGCAGGGGCAGTTAGTGAAAGCTGCTTCAGCCGCTGGAAGCCAGAGTCTAGGATTGGCATTTTTCTTGGTCAGCGCCACAATAGGAGATACAAGAGAGGAGAATGTGGAATAAATTGGCATATAAGCGATTGGCCCCTAAGCGCCTGAGAACTTGCCGGACATGAATCAGATGAGACTGTAGATCAGGAGAAAACATCAGAATATTGTCCAAGTAGCAACAACACAAATGGTGAAAACCTTGAAACCCCATAGACGATCAAAAAGTTCAGTTATGAGAGGCAAAGGGTAGCAGTTTTTCACTGTGACTTTATTGAGGCCTCTGTAATGCACAGACGAAGGGAAACATGCTTCTTGGCCACAAAGAAGAATCCAGCACCGGCAGGGGAAGATGACCTGCGGTTGAATCCTTTCTGCAAATTCTTCTATATATATAATGGGTATATTCAAACTCGTGGAAGAGATGTGCCCGGCAGCACATCAGTGGGACAGTCATAGGGGCGGTGCAGTGGCAGAATCTCCGCTTGCTTCTTAGAGAAAACATCTGCATAGTCCTTACAAGCGGCAGGAAGAACTGCCAGCTGCCGGGGGGAGTCTACAGAAGACATTACGGACATCGGATGAAGAGACTTGAGACAGTGGGAATGGCACTCTGGTCCCCAGCAAAGGATTTTCCCAGTGTGCCAGTCGAGCACCGGAGCGCGTTGCTGCAACCACTGGACTTAGACCAGGGGAGCACATAAAATGAGTCTCTCCTTGTGCAACGCCCCAATTTGCAGAGACAGTGGCTCAGTACGATACTGGACCAGGTCATGGAGAATCTGTCCACTGACAGAAGATATAACCAGCGGCTTCTCTAGGTGAACTACAGGAAAGTGATGCTGGGCGACCAAGGCAGCATCCACGAAATTCCCTGCAGAGCCAGAGTCCTGGAAGGCTGAGACTTGAAGCGGGTTGCCTGTTCCAAAACTGAGAAGAGCAGAGACATTCAGATGAGGATAAGCTTTGCTCCTCTACACATAAAATGAGTCTCTCCTTGTGCAAAGCACCAATTTGCAGAGACAGTGGCTCAGTACAATACTGGACCGGGTCATGGAGAATCTGTCCACTGACAGAAGATATAACCAGTGGCTTCTCTAGGTGAACTACAGGAATGTGATGCTGGGAGACCAAGGCAGCATCCACGAAATTCCCTGCAGAGCTAGAGTCCAGGAAGGCTGAGACTTGAAGCGGGTTGCCTGTTCCAAAACTGAGAAGACCAGAGACATTAAGATGAGTAGAAGCTTTGCTCTCACCTAGGGACGCTTCTCCCAAGAACCCTAGGTGCGGGCATTTCCTGGACGCTGTGGACGAACTGGACAAGACATAAAAAAGTGATGCCCGGGCAGGTTCCTTAAAGATGGATTGAAGTTCAGCAAGGAACGTGGTAAGAGTAGCCATGACCGTATAGTTCCTGTTACAGAGGGGAGTAGCCCACGCCAGAGCTTTTCCGGAAAGAAGGCTGATCACGAACGCCACCTTAGCCTGTTCTGTGGCAAACTGTGAAGGCATCAGCTCGATATGAAGGGAGCACTGAGTAATGAAGCCCATGCATAACTTGGCCTCACCGTCATATTTGGAGGGCATGGATAGATGCATCCTGGGCTCAGGAGTAGATGATGCAGCCAGAGAAACGGGAGTTACTGCAGGTACTGGACGCAGGTGCTGGGTAGCCAACAATTGCTGCAAGGTGGCGGTGAGTTATGCAAGATGCTGTCTTTGCAAGGCAATCTGTTGTGACTGCTTGACCACGATGGTGGTAAGGTCAGCCATTTAAGGTAGCGGAACCATGGCAGGATCCATGGCCAGATATTACTGTCGGGATCAGTGCTAGTGGATCCTCTGGACCACCACGGACAATCATGTAAACTGACACCAGGGACCGTAGGCTAAATGGCACCCAGTTGTCACCAGAGCCCGCCGCAAAGCGGGTTGGACTTGCTGCGGCGTGGTACCACCAAGTCATTCCACCTGTGTGACTTTGTCCACAGTGGCAGCCAAGGGGAAATACAGAACTTTTAGGCAGGAGGTCGAGACAGCACAGGATCAGAGTCGGGTACATAGCAGAAGGTCAGAAAGGGCAGCACAGAAGTGAGGTCAGGAACGGAATCGAGGTCACAATGGGAATTCAGAATAATCGCACAGTGTATCAGGAACAAGCTTTCTCTAAGACTATGAGGCACAAACATCCAGCAGGGAACACAGGGAGAGGCTGGCTAATTAACAGAACTGGCAGCCAGCCAGCACCAATCAACGGCGCGTTGGCCCTAGGAGACGGGGAAGCATGCGGCGGAGTGTGGGCATCGTGGAGACCTGCTGCTGGAGCCGGGAGGCACGCGGAGGTACATGGGTGCTCCTGTGACCCGCGATATGGGTTTCAGGGGCACCCGTGACAGAAATGCTGTGCGCCACATTTATTGAGGGTTCTAGGCCATTGTTGGGCTGTTTTCTGAATAGTCCGGGTGTCAGAAAATTCTAATGTAAACTTGACAAACTAATAGCTGGTCTAAAGTACAATTAAATAGTTATAGACTACACCAAAAACTTCACCTAGCATGATTTATCTGGTGCAGAATAAGACTGCTGCACAGATTCCAGGGCACCCACAGTTGCAGAGATATCAGGTCTGGTATCTGACCATTATAATCCTGTATATTGAGAGGGCGCAGTCACACATAGCAGTTAAAATTGCACCAGTTAGGTCCAATTTCCTATTTTAACTTAACAGCTAACTCCTTTTAACTGACATTTTTTGAACAAGTTTCCCCTTCAAAACTCACCTTTTCAGTTTATGTCTTTTACCTGTTGAATTAATAAAACTGCACCTAAAACCACCTAAAAATGGATCCAGCCCCTACTGTGGAGTACACATTGGAGATGTATTGATGTGTCAGTCTTTAGACAAGTGCAGAGTAGAACTAGACAGTTCTATGCTGCGCCATATTAATAATTGGGGGAGATCTCTCTACACCAGAAAACTGGAGTAATTTGTACGTAAAAGTTAACACGTTTACTGAAAGTTTTAGACAATTTTTATGCTGTTTTCTGACTCCCCCGGAAAAGGGGTGTGTCCTTTGTAAATGCTAAGCTACTGCAATGTGAATGCAAGTGCGATGTAGCTGTGATGTGAACACAAATGCAATGTAAACGCAAACACAATGTTATTACAAATGTGATGTAAATGCAATGTTAACATAGAAGGCATGTAAACTCAATGTCAACATGATAAGAACACAAATGGCATGTAAACATGCAAATGAAAAGTACATTTGTTTACATTGCATTTACATCAATTTTGTGCTAACATTACGTTTGTATCTACATTGTGTTTGCATTCACATTGCATTTACTTTGCTTTTACATTTCATTTTCCTTTACATTGATTAGCACTGGGTTTTCATTCAATTTTTGCCATTTAGTAACATTGTGTTTATGTAAACACAATGTAGACAAAATATTATAATGGAAACAAAATGTGTTAGCACAGCATCTAGATGAGCACAAAGAAAGTACTTCATCCACAGTAGCTTATCTGACATTATCAACTGTCGATAAGATAATCTTCTCTGATACTGTCCAAACACATGTCCTCTCTTCTGCTCCTGCACCTCCCCTCTGATAGTAAACAGGTTTCCAATGGTCAGTTACCAGGACTGGTCTCCGCAACATTGGGGGCTTGAAAAAAAGGCACGGTAATCTACTTCTGACATCCCCTAGTAACAACTGCGGTTGGAGTGGGCTCCAATCGCAGGGTGTTTAACCCTTTAAATGCCACGGTCAGTGTAACTGTGGCATTTAACTTGCCTGGACAATATTTGACCGTTCTAAATTCTAAGACCTCCACTTTGATTTAATTACTATGAAGATCTCAAGGGGTTCACAATCTTCCTAAAAGCTGTTTCTGATAGTTTGAGGGGTGCAGATTTGAAAATGGGTTTATTATATACGTGGTTTTTATACTAAATATTTAAAATTTCATTCAAAACAGTATCCCCAAAATAGTCAATTCTGAAAATATGGAAAAGCAATATTCAATTTATAAGCTACGCAACATCAAAATAAATTATCCAGACATATGAAAAATGATGAAATATGTAAAGTAGACATACGGAAAATGTTATCCAGCAATTTATTTAGGTGCTAAATCTATCTGCAGTGATTTTGAATTTCAAAAATTGCTAATTTAATTTTGTTTTGTAAATAAATGTAAAACTTATCAGACAAAATTTACCACTTAAAAAAAGTACAACATGTGAGAAAAAAACCTGTCTCAGAATCGCTTCGATAAGTAACAGTGTTCAAAAGTTATAACCATATAAAGCGACGTAAGTCAGAATACAAACAATGGGGCTGAGCCTTAAGTTATAAAATAGCTGCGTCTTTAAGGGGTTAAGGATATTAAAACAGGACCTTAAGATGATAACATGTCCTTAAGATGATAAATATCTCTTCTCTTTTAGATACAATCCTTGCTTTGACTAAAATAAAAGTGCATCCAAAATTGCACTACAATGGCCATTGTAAACTTAGTTTACATTACAGCTTAAAGGGAACCTGTCACCGGGAGACCCATTTTTAGCCCTCCCCCAGTCCTCACAGAGCATAGTACATACACTGCCAAAGTGTTTTTGTATTAAAAATAGGTTTTACAGAAAAAAAGATATGTTATATAGCACCTTTCATTAGCATCTGCTGTGGGACTAGGCAGTTGCCTATTGGGAGGGGCTGGAAAGGAGCAGTTCCCCCCCACCCTTGGGGAACAGCTTCTCCATGTGACCTTTTCAAACATATGAACACCCATCACTGGGCTTAGCGACGCCCCCTGCTCCTCTACAGCCAATCCTGAGTGTGGGGAGTTATTCATATATTTGAAAAGGTCACATGTTTCCCAAGGGTGGGGGGAACTGCTCCTTTCCAGCCCCTCCCATTTGGCAACTGCCTAGTCACACAGCAGATGCTAATGAAAGGTACAACATAACATATTTTTTTTTCTGTAAAACCTATTTTTTTTTTTATACAAAAACACTTTGGCAGAGAATGTACTATGCTCTGTGGGGACTGGGGGAGTGCTAAAAATGGGTCTCCTGGTGACAGGTTTCCTTTAAATTTGTGGGAGCTGCAGGACAGTTTAAAGACATCTACATAGACCAAAACAGCTATATGTTTTTCTATGTTTCCACTCCCCTACAAAGGCTGCCTTTAATGGCAAAGTCACCTTAATTGGATTGTCCACTTTAAGCACATTCCAGCAAATAATTAATATTGTTTGTTCAATGAAAAGTAATAAAGAAATCCAAAATATTTTCTGAATCAGTTTTCTAGATCTCTGCTTGCTGTCTGCTGTCATGTGACTGGAAGCTTCATCCTTCAGTTCCTGTTGATAAACTCTAGTCCATGGTCATGCATAGCTCCCAACCGTCCCGATTTTGCCGGGAAAGTCCCGTTTTTCTTACCTCTGCCCCGCGTCACGGGCAGCTATGAGATTGTCACGGATTTTCCCCCCAGGTCCCTCTGTGTCCGCATTGTAAATACTTTGAAAACCTGAACTCACAGTACAGAAATGGCTTCTACAGACATCGGGCAGGGAATCCTTTTCAGAGAAGTGTCGAGCTTAGCGGAGAGCAGGGACCACGTCATTAGTTTCAGATCAGTATCTGCCCATATATGGTCACTGCATCTCCTAGGGTTCCCCAGAGCAGACATCGGGCAGGGAATCCTTTTCAGAGAAGTGTCGGCTTAGTGGAGAGAGCAGGGACCACGTCATCAGGTCAGATCAGCATCTGTCCATATATGGTCACTGCATCTCCCAGGGCTTCCCCAGACACAAGCTCTGTATATAATTAAATTATATAAAGGTTTACCCAGGCAGAGATTCGAACCTGGGACCCTCTGCACTGCAGACAGTAGCCTGAACTGACTGAGCTATAAGCCCAGTGATACAGAGCTGAGGATTTTTGGTAACTAAGAAGTGTTATCTGCCAGTGTTACACTGTGACACAGACTTACTGCCCTGATCTATAGAGAGGGATCTTCTCAGAGATTATAATTGTAATTATTGAGACTATTATTATTATTATAAATGTTATTATTTTTATTATTATGGAGACGATTATTAATAATAGTAAAAATAATAATAATCATCTCAATAATAATAATAATAATCTCCATAATAATAATAATGATAATAATCTCAATAATTACAATAATCTCTGATAAGATCCCTCCCTATATACCAAAGCATTAAATCTGTGTCACAGTGTAACAGTAGTCATAGTTCTTAGTTACCAAAATTATACATCTAGGTAGTCACAGAGGTTATAGCTCAGTTGGTTGAGGCGCTGTGACATTGTTGTACATGGACACTGCAGGTTCTGGGTTCAAATACTAATGAGGATAATTTATTTATTTATTTATTTTTTTTTAGATGATTTTTATTATTATAATATGGCTAAAATTTGAGGCATGGCCAGGGAGTGATTGGGGGTGTGGCTTAGGGGGATCGCCATTTTGTCCCTCTTTCCCTTTCACAAATGTTGGGAGGTATGGTCATGTGATGTCACACAGGTACACGGCTTATTATAACACACAGTGTAATCAAAGCTGTGTGACGGTGATGAGGCGAGTGCCTGTGTGGCATCACATGACTATGGACTGGTGTTTATGAACAATAAAGCTTTCTGTTGCTTGACAGCATGAGGACAGCAAGTAGAAATTTAGGAAACCATGGAGAATTGATACAGAAAGTATATTGGAAAATTGAATACGTTTTTATCACACAAACAATATTAGTAATTTGCTGTAGCCATGCTTTGTCCAGCGCTACATAATCTGTCGGCACTATATAAATAAAGAATTATTATTATAACGTGCTTAAAGTGGACAGCCCCTTTTATCAGTCTTCTTACCTCACCAATCTAGATGGAAACACTGGAAGACATGTTTTGCAGTCACTTATCTCCCAGTACTCTATTTAGGTAAAATATAAGCCGAAGTCTGCTCTGATATCTGTAAGCCTAATGTAACAATTAAATGAAAATGGATTATTTCATTACCGTCAAATGTTGGAATACATTCTCTTTATCCTGGTTTTTGAATATGAAGGTGTCTTTATGGGTATCGTATTCAGCAAATATAGTGAAATTAATCTTTCCATCACTGTTCACTTTCCAGATTAATACATCATATCCAGTATTGGCATCTCCTTTCGAGTCAAAATTAATATTCCTTCCCATGTAGGTAAAGTTAACAGTCTTTAGTGATTGTAGAAGCTATCAGAGGTGGAGGAGACACAGATAGACATTAGATTAAAGAAAAATAAACATTAATATTAATGATTCCATAAATAAATCGAACAGTGGGTGAACATAAGTAGTATTTAGATATCTGGCATTGTTTCACATCTTGGCAGGTTCTGCCAATTCTATGAGTTAATGGATGGAGAATATTTGCTTATTATGATTTCTCCATTAGCCCTCAAGCACAAACACATATTTCTATGTGTATTGTCTGCTGATTCAATGGGTGTGACTCTTTATGTCTTCTTTGCTAGAAAACTGAAACTGAAAGCACACGAAACTTCCCTTCCAAGTGAAGTCTTGCTTATGACTGACTTGATTGTATATAATATGTATGCAATTTTCAAAATGTTTTAAAATTGATAAATATACATTCACTTGCAGAGAAAATAACCCTCTTTGAATCCTATCACTTTGAGTATTATTACAATGGTGAGCACCTCTATTTGAACAGACATTTTGGCAGTCTTGCTGTTCTGGAACATTGAGCCATAGATCAGCACAATGCCAAGGAGGAAAAAAAATCAATTATCTTAGAAACAAATTATGCTGTTTATAAAACTGAAAATGGCTATTTCCAAACAAGTCTATCATTCTTCAAACTAGAGAAATTATTTACAATTGATAAACATTCTAGACAAATGATTTACACAAGGATTGATGTCCCAACAAATTTATCCAAGACCTTGTAATCAGTAAAGCAATTGAAAAGAAAAACAAGAACCACTTCTTAGACTTTACTGAGCTTAGTTTGCATGGGAAATGTTTGAGTTTATAACTGTACAATTAGAATAAGATCAAATATATAATATAACTTTGTTTGGAATGGTTTTCAGGGGAAAGTCCCTTCTGTCTAAAATAAACATGTAAGCATATGTTAGTTCTGGAACAATGTCCCCTAGGCAAATAAGATGGAAATTGAGATGTTTGGCCATAATGCACAGCATATAAGCAAAAACGCATCATGCTGCCTGCTAAGCTCAGTGGTGGTGATGATGATTTGGAATTATTCTTTTACCTTAGGGCTCACACAACCGTATTTTTGTCTGTGAGTTTGCCGCACAAATTGTGTCTAGCTCCCCGCCATTATTGACTTCTATTATGTACAGCTGCAAACAATAGCACAAGAAGACCCATTGTTTGTGACCCAGATATTGCACACAGTAGTGTGTATGAGGCCTAGCAGTTATAAAGTCCATCCTGAACTTCTCTGAATACTAAAGTACTATACAGTAAAATGTGAGGCCATCTATACAGCCAAAACTGGACCATGCAACAGGACAATGATTTCAAACACATCAGCAGGACTTTAGGAGAACTTTACACAAATATATGTTCACAAAAATCAATACATTCAAGCAACATAGCAACAAATATTTGACCCCAAAATTTTCACTAACATCCCTATTATTTCCCAACCTAATAAAAGCTGCTGCCCCAATTTTTTACACATCGTTTCCCCAATTGCCCACGTTACTTTACCTGCCATAACCTGCCATAGCTATAGATGCCTCAAAAAACATAGACAAAAGCCTTTAAAACCATAGTCCCATATAAATAGTTCCCCTTAAAAATAGCAGCACTGTTTCATTTTACTTTCTTGCATGTAGATTGCCTCTTCATACTACATTTTTTTACACAGTTGACATAGAATCACCTCAATTCTTGTAGCAATTCTTGCTATTTGTGTGAAAATCTCTGCTTTGGGTTTTCTTATGTATATATCAAGACAAATGCACTCGCCAGGTTCTTTGCTTTCAAAAAGTATATACGTTTCAGGAGTGCATTTACCTTTTAATGTGTGTAATCAGTATATTTTGCATGTTGTGACCCATCTATTCATATTAACATGTGCCTATGTATAAACTCTAAACATGATTATCTTTACATTTAGAAGGTATTAAAGTGAATTTCTTTGCCTTTCTTATCCAAAATGTACACTTTGAAACAAAACTGCATGATGATGCCTATATAAATTCCTTAATGGAATTTTAACACTGTTACTTGTACCTCTTAGAAAATATGGTTAATAATAATCTTCATTTGTATAGCGACATTATATTTCTTCTAATTTACAAATCAATATGGGGTTTAGTATGATTCTTTATGTTTTGGTTTTATTTATGCATGCCAAAATTGTAAAAATTGCTCTGGCAAATAATGTTAAAAATGTCCACATACCCTGGCAACAAAAGGGTTAGAGTTTTCTTAGTTTAGTGGTGTAAAAGCTGGTGACAGTGTTTCTTTAAATATCTACCCTGAAGACCAATGGGTGACTGAATACTAGTATACCAATTGAAATTACTATATTGTTGTTATCAACGACTGGAAGCCATTTTGCTTTAGGCAATGCTCATCATAGTATCATAGTTTATACGGTTGAAAAATGACATGTCCATCAAGTTCAACCAAGGAAGGGAAGGGATTTGATGAGGAAGGGATTTAGAGGAAAACATTCTATATAACATAACTTTCGATGTTATTTAGGTGTAAAAAGGCATCTAGACCCTTTTTGAAGCTCTCTGCTGTCCCTGCTGTGACCAGAGCCTGAGGCAGGCTATTACACAGATTGATAGTTATCCCAGTAAAAAAAGCCCTGTCGCCTCTGGTGATTAAACCTTGATTTCTCCAGATGGAGACAGTGCCCCATCGTCTTTTGATTTGATTTAATCTGGAACAACTTACCACCATATTTTTGTATGGACCATTCATATATTTATATAAATTAAACATGTCCCCTCGTAGTCGTCTCTTTTCCAGACTAAATAAATACCCTGTTTCCCCTAAAATAAGACATCCCCTGAAAATAAGACCTAGTACAATTTCTTTCAGGCTTAGAAATATAAGGCCTCCCCTGAAAATAAGACCTAGCGGCAGTCATTGCAGCACATTAATATTAGTAGATATTTTAGATGCTGCAGAAGATTGTGACATGGGGAAGAATTCATGGAATTACATCACTGACTGTTGTGCTGCAAATGTCATACCAGCAGCTTCCAGGATAAGAAGGGTCATTGATGGAAGGTGCTTTTACTAAACATGAAAGATTGGGGCCAATTATTCTAATAGAAATGGAGTCACAAGAAATACAGCATGAAATTCAGAGTTTGGAGAGTCTTAAGGAAGTTAGAGAGGTTGATTTTTTTGTTCAACGATAAATGTAAATTCTTGTTCATGGAAAAATAAGACATCCCCTGAAAATAAGACCTAGCGCCTCTGTAGGAGCAAAAATTAATATAAGACACTGTCTTATTTTCAGGGAAACAGGGTAGTTGTTTTAATCTTTCCTCATAATTGAGACCCTTGATACCCCTTATCATTTTTGTGGCTCTTTTTTGAACCCTCTCCAGCTCCAGAGCATCCTTTCTATGGACTGGAGCCCAGAACTGGACAGCAAATTCCAGGTGAGGCTGAACTAATGCCTTGTACAGTGGTAATATTACATCCCTATCCCGAGAGTCCATACCACTTTTTATACATGACAAGATCCTACTGGCTTTAGAGGCAGCTGATTGACATTGCATGCTGTTATTTAATTTGTGATCTACTAGTACACCCAGGTCCTTCTCAACTCTCTCCAATGACATATGTTGCCTGTGGATTATTAGCCACCAAGTGCATAACCTTACATTTATCCACATTGAACATCATTTGCCAAGTTGATGACCAAACACTCAGTTTGTCCAATCACCCTGCAGCCTATGAACATCCTGCATAGACTGTATAGCGCTACACAGCTTGATGTCACCTGCAAAAATAGACACAGTGCTCTTAATTCCTACCTCCATATCATTAATAAATGTATTAAATAATAGTGGGCCAAGCACAGAACCATGGGGTACACCACTCATAACTGGTGACCATTCTGAGTAGGAATCATTGATACAAAAAGAATCATTGACTCATTATGTTGACACAAAAAGCATTGAAATTCTAGATTTATACATCTTGCAATATAACTGTACCTCCCATGGTGCAAAAGCATTTGGGTTTTTGCAGTTGCGTTCCAAACATAGTTTTTGAATGGCATGTGCTATTGCAAGTACTGCAAGCTGAGTACTGTAGACAAGCCCTGGATTGACCGTGGCTGAAAGGAAATCAACTCTGAGAGACTTGGTTTTTACCATGCTTGGATTGAATGTGGCTTCTTTGGAATAATTGCTAACACATCCATACAGTTCAGTGTATTTCATCTTGGGACAATCAGACAAAAGTATAGCATACTGATCCAAAAGACGGTTCATCTCAAATTTCTGTTGATTTAGATTTGCAATGTAATCCCGAAATGATGTAGTATCTCCACTCTTAAATGTAAATCCAACAATTTTCCCAATACTCTGAAGGTTTGGCATGCTGCTGATCCCACTAGAAATAGACCAGCTGTCACTAGCTATCCAGGTTTTTTTTATTTTCTTTTCCATTGCCTTTCTGAAAAGTTTTAATAAAAGTGAAGGCTTAAGAAAGGCGACAATTACATTCACTCTTGTTTCACTTAATATTTTGTTGACAGCTTCATCTATGCGGGTCTGTATTGTGCTGTCAGATAAGTGAGCAGGGATGATTTCCTTAAAAGCAATGCAAACATTGATTTTAACTGCCTGAAGGCCAAAGCTCTCAAGGGCCGATCGCCCATAGTCATCATCCATAATTATAATTCCTATCCAGTTCCAGCCGGAGAAATGAATGAGTTTTGCCATAGCCCGGGTTTGGTAGGAGTCATTCGGTATTGTCCTCAGAAAGGCAGGAAAGCGAAATTTATCACTCAGTATTTCAGCAGATGATGAATGGCTAATCTGTGAAAAGAAGGAAAAAGCTTAAAAATGCAGGCAATATCCAGATATATAATTATCCCTACAATAGTTTTTCATGGCTTAATAAGCACAACACAATAAACCAAAAGCAAATTACGGATTCAATATACTTTATTATTATAATATAAAAACACCAGCATTCAAAAAATGACCTAAAATCAATTAAAAACTCTGTAGTGGTGATTACATCTCCAGTACAGGTTAGTGTCACAAGGTGCCAACAATCACATATAAAGTTGCCACTAAATGTAGAATACTATTAAAATGTTAACTACAGGTTAACCCCTACGTGCACCTGGACATTATAGTACGTCCCTGCAGGAAGATACTTCTGCACGGGCTCTCGTCATGCTTCTGGCACCAGCTCATGAACGGAGCCGGCACCATAAGCAGCCACTGTCAACTGTATATTACAGCTGACACCATGCTCTAACACCCGCAATCGGAGCCGGATTACCCTCTGTAAGTTTTAACCCCTTGCATGCCGCGGTCAAGCATGACCGCGGCATGTATGGGTCTTCCTCCTGTCGATCGGATCCTGTGCCACTACCGGGGGATCCAATCCTGTTCTGGGCAGCACTGGTCTGCCAAGCGCCCCGGGGCTGCCCGATGTTCTTGGCAGTCAGACTCCTTCCAGGTCTGACTGTAAACTATCTGCGCATGCGGCTGCATGCCAGACACTTTACACTGCTCTACAATGAATTAGTATTGTAGAGCAGTGTATTGGACTTAAACCAGCGATCAGAGCATCGCTGGTTCACGTTCAAGTTTGTGTAGGTAGAAAAAGCCAAAACCAGTAATGTTTAAACATTAGAATTAATTCATAAATAAATACACTTTCCCATACAAACATATGTATAAAAACAAAAAAGTAAAAAACCACAAATACACAAAAAAGCCTCAGATATTGCCACATCCGTAACAATCTGTATAATAAAACAATTGTTACTGGACCTGCAGGGTAAACGCCGAAGAAAAAACGCAAAAACATTTGTAATTAATACCTTTGAAAAATGTGAAAAAATCTAAAAAAATATATATATAAATGATGTATTTGTGTAATAATAAAATAAAATAATATAGTATTTTTATGGTATGGTAAACGGCCAAAAGAAACCCCAAAAAATCTTCCTAAAAATGTCTGATTTTTATTTCCTCCACCAACAGAGTTAATAAAATATCACCAATTAGCTATTAGCCCCAAAATAATGTACCAGAAAAGTGCATCTCATGTGGCAAAAAAAATAAGCCCCTATAGGTCCACATTAAAAAAAGAAAAAAAATTATAGCCTGTACGATTTGACAATGCAAATCAACTCTGGATGGCGCCTCCTTCTTTACCACCACATATGGGGTATCAGTGTACTCGGCAGAAATTGGGTATTAAACCTTGTGGAGCCTATTTTCATTTAATCCATTGCAAATGTTTAATTCCCCCAAAATGAATGTATTGTCAAAAAATATTACAATTTATAGACCGCACTTCCATTTTGTTTTAACCCCTATAAAACACCTAAAGGGTTAACAAACTTTTTAAAAGTGCTTTTTCATATGTTGAGGGGTGTAGTTTCCATAATTTACGAGTCTGGCTATTATTAAGGTCTCTCAGTCATTTGAAAGCTGAGAAGGCCATCTAAATACAGGTTTTGTGATTTTCAAAAAAATGTGAAAAATGATACCTAAATTCTGAGCCTCATAACATTCTAATAAAATATGTGGAATCTTAAAAAACTATGCCAACATAAAGCAAACATTTGGGAAATGTACGAGGTAAGTTATTACTTTATTTGGGTGCTATGACTATCTCCATCAAAAGTAGAGAATTTAGAGCTTTGAAATTGAAAACATTTTCCACATTTTTGCCAAATTTTGTAAACCCAAAAGATATTATTCAAATTTAGTACACATAACAATTTTAGTTTAGTCCACATAACAATGTCCACTGTATGGTCTATAAATTTGTAGGTACAATATCAGAGATGAGAAATAAAGCTTGGGACTTTATTTACCTGTGGGATGAGTTGAGTATTCAGCAATCTTGCAACAGCAATAGAAACTTCAGAATAGCTATCTCCAATGACCGCTTTAACTTTGGGTGTATAATCGGAATAATTACACTTGAATGCCAGCTGTTCCACCGAGGTGTTGTATGTAGAAAGAAAACGTAATGCCGCTGATACTGCCAGAGTGGCTTCCGAACAAGTGTCATAAATTTCATATCCAAGTTTTATTCCAGGTATAAGCGATGAATTGTTCACCATCTCTATAGCATGAGCCATAGCCAGTAATTGTAAGAATCCTTGTATCTCAAATCTGCAAAAAGAAAACAAAAAGTATACAATTTCTGCATTATTGGTATTATTGGTATCTAGGAACCATAAACACATAGAAGTTCTGACCTACAGAGATTCTGACATTGGAAATCCAAATGGATTTTAGTGCCATGAATATAAGATCTAGGAAAAAAGCCTCCATTACAGGGTTCATGGTATCATTACTGTTCAGTTCCTTCAAGAATATGTTGTGAATGCTAGTCCTACATTTGTCGCAATTTTTACATGCACATTATTACCTAGCCTATTTCAATGTATAGTAATATGTGAATTATAAGATTAAATTCTTCAAAAAACTCTGTTCTTTTACTATGCATATATTCACCCTTACTATAAAGCAGTAGCATTCATATATTATGCTGTCTGAAAACCAAATTTGGCTATAAATGAAGCTTGACATAGGCTATACATATACATAGGCTCATTTATCTATTTTTCACTTCCCTGTGCTCTTTTTGTGCCTGTAGTGAGTCTTTCTTTGCACCTCATTTGCCTTTGTAGTTTCAGCTCTGGAGGCATAAGGTAAGAGTTCTCCTTATGGAGAGTTTGCCAATTAAGGCTGCCTTTAAAGGCGTGTGGCCTTAATTGGCAAACTCACCATAAGGAGAACTTTTACTGTCTGACCCTAGTCATAAAGCCTTTCATAAAGCCAAACCAGATTCCTACACTGTATTGATTATTGATTAATCCCACATCATGTTATTAGAATACATGTAAGGAATTGGCTTAATCCCACATCATGTTATTAGACTTCTTGTAAGTTATGCTTGATATTAAGGGGGCTGCTTTCAAGGTAGCAAAAGGAGGCATTGTTTTACATTTAACAACTACATTTGCATACCTCCTAGTTTTAGCTCTGTCAAATACAATTTTTTCTTTAGACTTTTTAGGTGCAAATTTTTGTGCAATTCATATACCATTGTCTTTCATACGCATGGTCAGGACTGGATTGGTTATGCAGAATTATTTGCGCCCTTTCAGGCTTAATCAATGTAAAATCACTGCTGCACGGCCAACTTCAGCGCACTGGTTGATAAAGTTACCAAAAATTGAGCAAATAACCCAATATAACAAAACAGTCTCTCAACCAAAAAGCCTGCATCAGACTAAGATAGATCTGTCTCATAGAAGTTTTGTTGCTTTTTTTGGTGTAGATCGTATTTCTACATCTGGTTTGTCTCAAAAATATACAGCGTTACGGGCTGTACAAAAGTCATTGATTTATCTGTTTTAGGTTTTATAAGGAGCCACTGATTTATTTTCGTTGGATCCAATAGGATAGGATAAAAATAATGTTGTTTATGGATACTTTTTCAGAGTATTTCATTCAGTTTCAAGAAATAAAAGTATGGTAGGATAATTCCATCACTCAGTCGCAGTGTTTTTAGTTACCTTTAGAAGGTATAATTCAAATTTGCAAAGACAACTAGTGTATACAAATATGTAGCGATGCAACATTTTACTGTATTTGCGAATTATTATTATGCATAATAATAGTTAATAGTTAAACTTACCCTTCACAGTTTTGGATTGCTGGCCTTTGTGGGTATCCCTTAGCAGAATTGACCATTTTTCCATGTACTGCAAACAGACCACCTATAATAATATCACCACGGGCTCTAGCACCTACAAAATCATCAGGGATCAGACAGCAATGTAATTCACTGATCAGTATGCCAATAGTTATAGACAGTCCATAGAGAGCCATGTCTTTGGCTCCTGCTCCTGCTTCTGCATGTGAAACCAGATTAGCTTACCTGAACTCTAGTAGTATGTCAGCTGCTGACAAGCGGCCGGAGCCAGATGCACCCAGCACAAGTTAATTCTCTTTGTTATGGACACAGATGCTTTTGTATTTCTACATGGGTTCAAATGATTTAGGATTAAGATAACAGAAGCAGAAAAGGCTATATTTACCAATAACAAGACTACAGAAACGTCATAATGGCTATTGAATATTTTGATATCTGGTTCATCTTTTGAACATTGCAGACAGAACATTGACATGGTTCATCTCTCCTCTTATCTCTTTCATATTGATTTTTTTTCAAGGATTTGTGTGAGTGCCGTAAATGTAAGTATTAGATAAAGCTAGAGCTATAAAACTGAATCTGCTTAATCCCTGGAAGCTTATGTGTGTCAATAATTATCAAGTGATGAGAGGTACAAAGCCAGCGTGTATATATATTTATGATCTCCTCATGGACTTCTTGGTGTTCAACGTTGTGCCTGTCACTAGAAAAGAAATCATTTGCCTCATGAATGAGTTTTGTGAATTAGACAAAGCAAACTCATTATATACTCATAAGAAAAAATGCTGCTTGCCTGTGGTAATTGTTTTTTGTATTCTGCTATACAATTGGAACTTAAACATTAGGAACATATTACATTAGTAACCGATCATTTTCTGGGACTGACTACTTTATGGCCAAATAAAAAGGTTACGTACATGAAGCATCTACTGCAGGGGTGATAAATGTTATATAAAGCCTGCTCTAAACGATGATCTTTACACTTGCAACTTAATAAAGGGTGATAACCAGCACATGTTTAATACAGAGATGAAGTTGATGGATACGGTAATGCACAGGCATTGGAGTAAAGGCCATGAATTAAATTGGGATCAGGCTTAACATGACATAGCATGAAAACTCAGTCTGAGAGAGTGTATTTAGTGGTGGAACTAAATGTTACGAAGATAATTTCCATATGATCATTTATTTTCGTCTGCTATTGAATCTATACTTAATCATATAGTACGTAGTTTAAATAAATACCTAGGTTCATTGGAACAAATAGTTTTAAACTACTAAAACCAAGTTGATCAAAAAGGTAAAAACCACTTTGTGGTGGCAGTGACCCAATTTGCCACAAAGTGGTAAAATAAAATCTTTTTACACAAAGTCAACTATAGAGATGCAACCCTTCATACAAAATAACCTGATAATTTTATTCTCTGTGTTGATACTATTACAACATTACCACATTTATTCAGTTCACTTAAAGATTTTAAAAACTTTAATGAACCTAACTATAGATTATAAGAATGAAAATAGATGGAAAATTGAGATGTATACAGAGTTAAGTTTAGAAAATGTACATAATAAATTATTAGAAGGTTTAATATTTATAAGAAAAGTAACTGCATCTGAGATCTGGAGGGAACGACAATTGAAAATAATCAACAAAGCTCACTATCCATGCAACCTTCCGATCACAAATGGAAAGTTAAAGAATCCAACCAAATGTCCAAAATGTGTAGAGGATAAAGCAGGATTACTATACAGTCTGTGGACATGCCAGATAATAGAAAATCAGGCTAAATTCACACTACTGTTCCTCACCTCCATGAAGAATGAATGTTTAACAGAGGCTATATTCCCATTTCAGCAAGTAAATGTTATTGTTTTTATATTTACTTCCAGTGGATAGAAATGTGACCAGGATCACACAGGTGAACAGCTCGTTATGTCGGAGTAATCAGCAACGTGTGATATAACGAGCAGTGCGCCTGTGTGAACAGGAAGATTTCAATCCAGTGGAAGTAAACATAGAAGCTTTCTATAGAATGAGAACAAGCAGAGATCTAGAAACCATGAGAAATTGATGCAGAAAATATATTGGAAAATTTTATAACTTTTCATCACACAAACAATAACATTTATTTGCTGAAATGGGAATATCCCTTTAACGTATCAGTTGAAAATCTCATTGACATCAATGTAAATTTTATGTCATCCGTTATGGTCAGTTTTGTCTTGGATCCCTTATCCATGCATCCCTTGGATCCCTTATCCCTTCCATCATTTTTTCTGTCCAAAAAACACATGGATATGAATACTTGCCTAAATGGAACATAATGGATGACATAAAATTGACATTGATGTCAATGGGATTTTTAATTGATACATCAAGCCTCCATTAAACCTCCATTCTTTACTTTTTTTTTAACAAAGGTAAGGAATGGTAGTGTAAAATGAACCTTACTGGGAAAAGATAACTGAGTGGATAAACACTGATATAGAAGAAAATATAGAGCTAATTTCTGAGTATAATTTGTCACACCAGAAATTAGTATAAGAGGTGTCACTCAGCTTTCTTTACCTTAATTAATTGGATCTTGTGAAAGGCTAGGAAATCTAAATTGTTCAATGCAGATCACATATATAAGACATTTATGGCAAATAGTTTTGTCAAGGATGTTATTTTATCACATTGAGAGTGGTTCTATTTATCAGTGTAGTCCTCAGGCCAGAACAGGCCTTTAACCGCACACTTTCATCATCGATAATTTCTGCATATAAACATAGTTAATATGAAGAGTACATTCCCTTTACAGAAGGAGAGAAACTCAGCACTATAAAACACTTGCAGAGGAGCATGATTGCTTTTCAGCATTACCTCTTGTTTAACAAGAAAGGACATTGCCTGTACTACTATTTCTTTCCTTGAAAGCCAAATTGCCTTGATCTTTCCAGACCACTGCTGTTTTTAGTAAAGTACAATTACATGACCAAAATAAAACACACAGAGGTGATCTTCTGACTTTATAGCTATGTGTCAGATGACAACATCAGTAAAGTCCATGAATTTGGAGCACTGCCAATAGAACAAGGTTTTGGATGTCACTTCTGTGTTGATTCCCTGAATGTAGAAGCATGCACACTGGTACTATATTCACATGGGGCGCAGGGGAGGGATTCAAGTTCTCAGACTCAAAGCAATCAGGCATTTATGTTCTATCCACATACAGTATATGTCATTCATGTAAAAACCTCTTTAAAGGAGCAGCTGATTATTAGCCTGTGTATATACATAGTTTATGAGGAATATACGTATGTTCTGCAGTATACCGAACTCTATTCTTTTTCTTATTTGCCTGTTGCCACATAACTGGAGAAACACTAGGTATGCATCCCAACTTTAAGGCTAGAGAAAGAGGATCATAAGCCCCTCCCCTTTCCCTAAACCACATCCATTGCCACGCTTATTGTTCCACCCCAAACATATTTTTCTAAATGACCCCCAAATAGTATAATACCCCTTCCTGTGGCCAATTCCCCTTTGGACCTATAATACCTCATAATGCAACTCTTCAACATATAATACCCCCTCTTAAATTTTATTCTCTCTTTACATTTGGTCCGCACTTTTATTTATCTCCCCATACTTATAATGCCCTAACTTTCTGTATTCCTGACCCCCTCTCACATTCTGGATCCTGTTTTCTGTCACCCTCATGTTGTGGCCCTTTGTCCTCTATCCTCCTCATATTGTGGCCTCCTGTCCTCCATCCTCCTCATACTGTGGCCTCCTGACCTTCATCCCCCTCATAGTGTGGCCTCTTGTCCTCCATCCATCTCATATTATGGCCTCCTGACCTCCATTCCCCTTACACTGTGACCTCCTGTCTTCCAACCCCCTCAAATTATGGCCTCCTATCCTCCATCCTCCTTAGATTGTGACCCATGTCTTCCATCCTCCTCATACTGTGGCTTCATGTCCTTTATCCTCCTTAATCATACTGTGGGGCTTCTCTGTCCTGGGTTGCAGGCACACCCGTGTGCCTCCTTGCGCCCCTCCATGCCAGCAGAAGCATTTCTCATCTGTCCTAGGTGCAGCGGCGGTCCCAACGCTCCAGTGCAGGCGCCCCGGCCTCCTATAGTGCGCGCACCGCATCGAATATGCAACTGCACCGATGATTGCCGCTGGCCGACTGATTTGCTTGTTCAATATCCGGCCCCTTCATGCATCCCCTGCCATATCTTTGTGCCTCGTGCCTAAGTAAAAAGCTCTTACCACCATCATGGCCCAGCAGTCCCAGCAAATAGCTGTAGAGGGTCAGCAACTTGGACAACTCATCACCGTCTTGCAGCAATTGTTGGCTACCCAGCAGCAACGTCCGGTTCCAGCATCTCCTCCTGCTACTGTGGCAACCCAGCCTACTGCAGAACCTAGACTGCGATTATTCATGCCGCCCAAGTATGATGTAGACGCCAAGTTGTGCCGGGCTTTATCATGCAGTGTTCCTTGCACATTGAATTGATGCCTTTGCAGTTCACCACAGAATGGTCCAAGGTGGCGTTCACGATCAGTCTCCTTTCCGGGAAAGCCCTAGCATGGGCCAACCCCTCTGGGACAGAAACGACTCAATCACAGCTATTATCACTATATTCCTTACTGAATTCCAGTCAGTCTTTGAGGAACCAGCCCTGGTATCATCTGCTGAAACCACCTTGCTGAACTTGCACCAAGGGAATTAGTCTATCATCTCCCTTGCCACTCGGATTGACAACCAGCTGCCAGAGCGCTTGGAGGAACAGCATCTTGAAAATGCGCCGACCTGGACCCGTCGACTGCTATCCAGAGGTTTGCATGCTTTGCTAATTACTACCTGTAGTTCATACCGCATTTCTCCTCACTTGTGTCTCCCTTTGTGGCACTGACAAAGAAGAATGCCAGTCCTAAACTCTGGCCTCCCGCGGCTTAAGAAGCTTTCTCCAAGCTGAAGTCTGCCTCTGTCTCCGCTCCCATTCTCACCTGTTCTGATGCTCCGAAACCGTTCCTGTTAGTTGGTTGGTTCTGGCCGTACTCACCCAGAAAGGGCCTAAGGGTCAAACTTTCATGTGCAGCTTTTTCTCTAAAACCTTTTAATTCGCAGAGAGGAATTACTTCTCTGCAGAGCACCTTGGGTTTATTTTAATATTTGAGTGGATGGTAGATGTACTTTATTATTAGTATGTACACATTATTTTTTATACTTACATAGTGTTTCTTCCTTTTCTTTCATTTCTATCCATATGATCCACAAGTCTTTACTATGAGGAGTGGGTGTTCCTCAGGTTCTTTGGTCATTCCTGTGCATATGTACAAGTGTTTTTAGCATCTTCCCCATTTTTACGATAAAGGACATTATACTTCAAAAATGCGAAGGAATAAAGATCACACGCATTTTATCTGGTCACCCTGGTGGATTTTTCTATGTTTTTATCAAACCTGTAAAGCAGTGGTCCTAAACCTTTCTGTATTTGGGGATACAAAAATATTTTTCCAGAGACCAGCACCATGATCCCTAATAAAAGAAAATGTGTGCCCACCAAATACATATCTAACTTCAACCCATATAATGTGTCATATCCTGCAGCCTGCCTTTATAGTGGCCTTTTCCTTTTCAGTAGCCCCCCCTGTATAGTGCTCTCTTTTATGTAACCTGCTGCTCCAGGTTCTTTTTTCCCCTGCTGCTTCCCAGCATACGGCCAGTGGCCCGTCTATGTGCGATTCCAGTGCACTAACACTGTGATGTGGCTGCTTACGTCACAGTGTTGCTGCACTGGCAGTGTGCAGGGCCCGATTATAAGCGGGGTTCCTGGGAAGAGATTTAGTTGGTTTGCTGTGCCAATTTGTGGTCATTATGTATATGTCAAAGGAAAAGAACTTAAAATAATAACATAACATATAATAAATAAATAAAAAATTGCTATTGATGTCATTTAGGTTGAGTGCTCTGGGTGTTCAGACCCAGTTATTCTAATAGTGGATTAAAGAAGAAATAGGAAAACCACAAACTATTATTCTCACTGCATTTAAAGGCACTCTGGGCATTCATACCCAGTTATTCTCATACCATTGGGAAAACCACACATCCTTCCTCTCGCTGTGGTTAAAATCCATCTACTGTAGTATTTGATGAATTTCAATTTTGAATCCAGCCAATGCTGAATTTTTAAAAGTTTTAATTATGAATCCAGCAAATTCAGAATTTATAAAGGTTTAGATTTTGAATCCAGTAAATACAGAATTTTTAATAGTATACATTTTGAATCCTGCAATTTTTTTTTAAACTCGTTTTATTAAAGAATAAAATTTTACATTTCCATACATATATAATCATATATAATAAGGACAAGCAAGTCATATATTTCAGGTTTACATACATAATGTTACATATGAGTTCAGGTGGTGCTCCTAAAGGATTAAAGAAATAGAAACCACTGACCACGCTCGTCATAAGGTAAATAGATGGATATGAAGTATTTCTTCAAACAAAACTTTTGTCGATTGGATACGGTGGCTCTTTGCTAAAGGACATCAGAGATACCCGCTTGACAAATCCGCTTAACAGACAAGGGCAGGTTTAGGGTGAATATGAGCTTTCTCACTTTTAGGAGGCATCATTCGGGTACAGGAGGAGTGGCGAGGAGGAGGACACTGAGGTACAGTATTGGGTTAAGGGGGATTCACACCACCTCCCCCATATCTTATCAAACTTGTCCGGACGGGATCGGTGTTTATACAACACTTGTTCAAACGGTACTACAGCATTGACCAGGGACTTCCATTGAGCGATTCTTGGGGGACGGCGGTGTCCATCCAACGTAGAGCAATAGCCTTACGTGCGAAGAACAGTGTTTCTCTGAGAAATATTCTGGTATAGTGGAGCCAAGTTTCTTCATCAAGAATCCCAAACAGGCATATCTTGGGGTTTAGTGCCAGTGGGCTCTCTATGATATTAGTAAGCAGAGAGGTGACTTCTCCCCAAAACCCTTTCACCTCAGGGCACTCCCATATGCAAGAAACCTGCGGGTATATGTCTACATCTGTGGCATCTCGGGTGTGGAAGGCGGCCCATCTTATGTAGTCTAATGGGGGTCAAATAGCTTTGATGGATAATGTATAATTGAATAACATTATTGTTGATTGCGGGGGACACATATTTATGTGATTCAAGAATTTCTTCGTGTTCCTCCTCGCTCAAGGAGGGGATCAAGGTTTTCCACTCTTCCAATGCTCTCTGTGGAGCAGCCTGAGCTTTAGCGCAAATTAGGTGAGAATAAATGAGTGAGTGGACTGTCAGATAAGGAGACCTCATTAGGGGGAAATTGAGCTTGCAGTGTATGATGTAGTTGTAAGTATCTGTAGAAACTGTGTTGGGGCAGTTGGTATTTTTCTCAAGCTGGTCATAGGGTACAATGGAGGATTTATCCCATATGTCTTTGATCGTACGGACTCCGTGCGTTATCCAAAATTGGGGATCAAGGGCCTCTGTTATATGCGAGAGGTCTGGGTTTCCCTACAGTGGAGTTTCTAGGGGGACCGAGGTGGTTCTGGTGACTTGTTTAGCCTCTCGCCAAGCAGTCCTAGCTAATTTATGTGTCGGGAGAAGTTTGGGCCCCCTCCATATTGGAGTATGCCATAAATTATCAACACCCAGATGTGAGGCTAGATGGGTTTCAGGGTATTGCGGGGAATCCGCAGATAGCGAAGATTGCAGAAATTTCAATTGGCCAGCTAGGTAATAGAGATAGGGGTTCGGTAAGGCCATGCCTGCCAATGTCTTTGAATCCTGCAATTTGAATTCTGAATTTGACTTAACTGGACTCTCTAACCACTCACTCAGCAAAGTCACATGGGATCCATGCCTGGTAAAACTACATGAAAGTGAGGATGTCCACGTTGGCTGCCAGCCAATTTGCCCACCCAATTTTTCCACCCAATTTTATGGGGAGAACCCATCCTTCAGTGCCAAGAGACATGAGGGAAGATAATCTTCCACAATGTGAGTCATAGCCTGATAACTATTCCGAGGTGGTGCTAATGCCCCTGCTGCGTCTGATGGGAACATTGTTGGGCAACTCGGGCAACTCGGCACTGCAGTATGCATTGGCTCATGTGGGCAGAGCTGCCCAGAGGCAAGGACAAACTTTCCTTAGTGGGAGGTACCTCCTCCTCCTCCTCCTCCACATCCCCCCAATCTCTCTCCATTGACGCCTCAGAGCTGTTCCGGCTATTACTGTGGTGGGTGGGAAGTCCTATGCGAGGAAGATAGGAGAGCAGCAGCATGGTGTGAATGTCAAAAATTCGGAACACATGGCCAATGGCTGGATCTTCACATAGGCAGTATAGAGTGGCATGGGTCCCTCGGAAGTCAAAGGCCCTGGGCACTATATAAAGATCAGCCATGAATCTTTAAAAAAAAATACCTCTATGCTCAGCTTTGGCTTCTACTCCCCAGCCCCACAACTCCGTCTTCTCCTTCCAGCCATGCGGGCAGAAGCCGAATGTGAGTATAGAGGTTTTTTTTTTCAAGAGAGCCCTGCTGCGAACATTTCTTTAATAGCAAAGGGGATCCCTGCTGTAGACATTTCTTTAATAAGGGGAAATCTCTGTTGTGGACTTTCTGTAAAGGGGGGCCCTGCTGTAGTCATGTAAAGGGAGGGCATCTGCTGTGGACATTTCATTAAAGGGTGCATCTGCAATGGACATTTCATTAAAGGGTGCATTTGATGTGGACATTTCATTAAAGGGTGCATCTGATGTGGACATTTCTTTAAAGGGGACATCTGCTGTGGACATTTCATTGAAGGAGGGCATCTGCTGTGGGCATTTTTAGAGGGGGTATCTCATGTGGACATTTCTTTAAAGGCTGCATCTGATGTGGACATTTATTTAAAGGGGGCATCTACTGTGAACATTTCATTAAAGGAGGGCATCTGCTGCTGACATTTTATTAAAGGGAGCATCTGCTGTAGATATTTTGTCAAAGGGGGCATCTTCTTTGGAAATTTCATTTAAGGGGACATCTGATGTGGACATTTCTGTAAAGGGGCATCTGCTGTGGACATTTCTTTAAAGGGGGCTCTGCTGTGGACATATCATTAAAGGGGAGCTCTGCTGTGGACATTTCATTAAAGGGGACCTGTTGTGGACATTTCATTAACAAGGTGCCGTTGCTGGACATTTTATTAGAGTGGTGGTTGCATTTCCTACTCTAGGGCTCATACTCATACTTGGATGCTTGGCTTATAAGCAAGTGTTTACAGTATGAGGGGGGGAGTTCAGCTGCAGAGCACAGAGGCCGGGCCAGCCAAGTGCTCCTACATCTCCCACATCTCCTACACTGTCTGGGAGATCTGGTCTGGACAGATCTCGGGTTGGATGAATTCATGCAGTTAGGGAATGTGATTAGCTTTCCTAAATAAAGGAGGAATTATGGGTTATAAGAGCATGAAGTTCATCATTAAATTTCTTTTAAGAACAGTACAAGATTAAGGATATAGAGGCTTATTTACTAAGGATCATGGACAGAAATCAGGGGGGGAGGGGCATGAACTCATATGAAGGTGAACTCTGTCGGACCTGAGCGGGGAAGCAACACTTGCAGGATATCAGGCACACAATCTTAGTGAGTCGCAGCACAGTGCATTGTCGTTGAACTCCGCGGACCGGATAAGTAAATGTGTCCCATACATTATATAGATGATATAGAGTATATAGAGTAGCACTAAAAGGATATCTACCAACCGATTACATCTCTGTCCCGTCCCAGTGTGTCACAAGCTTCCCTTCTAATATCTTTGCATGGCTGCATTTATGTAAAAAATATGTTTATAAGATATGCAAATCAGCTTAGGCTCCACCATAATATAATTTATGGCCGCTGAGAGAGAGAATGACATCCCCAGCTGGCATTATATTATGGTGGAGCCTGATGGTGCTCTTCCAAGCACCACAGGCTAATTTGCATGTCTTATAAGCTTATTTTTTACAGAAATGCGGCCATGCAAAGATATAAGAAATTAAGCTTGGGACAAACTGGGATGGTAATCGGATGGTAGATGTCTTTAAGTACTGCTCTATAACCTCTATATTTTTAATCTTGTATTGTTCTTAAAATAAATTTAATGATGAACTTTAAACATGCTCTTATTACCCATCTATTTAGGAAAGCCAATCACATTCCCTAACTGTAGGAAACCATCCACCTTGACTACCATCCAGACCAGATCTCCCAGAAAGTGTAAGAGATCTGTACAGCTACACCTGGCCGGACCGGATTCTGTGCGCCCTGCATATGGCCTCTTACACCCAGACATGTAGGTTCCAGCACAGGCTGCTGCCATTTCCATGCCATGATAAAACTGGTGGTGCAGGAGCTGTGCTGACTGGATTAGAAAGCGGATTAGGAGGATGAAACAACTGGAGGCAATGAGTGCTGTCTGGCAATTCTGTGTGGTGGCAAAATGTGAGCCAAAGTGCTTTCTGCCTCTTGCCCAGCCTCCACTTCATTAACCCAGTGGGCAGTTATGGAGAGGTAACATCCCTGGCCATGTTTTCACATCCATCAGTTGTGAGGTGCACCTCGGGACTAAAGACATTGTCCAGCACACCTTAATTTGTCCACAACCTGTGATGGCTGGGAACGTAATACTGTGGGACAGCCGCCGCCATAAGATCTGTCAAATTTGGCAATTTGGAAATGCTTTTACTAACGACCAGAGCTTGTGGGAGACATGGCTCAAGATTCCCCTTTCTCTCAATTATTTGGGGAGTAAAAAGTTTAATGGATGGTAAGGAAAGGTCAGTGGTTTCACAACCTCCCTTAGCAGGGAGACAAATGGCCTTGTCACTTGGGAGATGGTGGTATAGGCTGCGTTTACTGAAGTAGCAGAGGCAGCCTCAGGTGTCTGCAGGCTATCCATCACAGTATGTTTACTTTGCAGGTAACTGCTCATACACAAGGTGTAGACTGGTGGTACAGCATGCAAATGACACTTGTTCTGCACAGTGGATGAAAAAATGCCTTGCCACAGACCCCGTGTGCTAAGCCCCTGGATTCACTGGTACCGCAACGGGCAAAGTTGAGGCTACCGGCTGACCGCTGCACATTACCACCCTCTTACATTTTCTGATGGCTTAATGGGGCTTCCTAACCACCACCTCTTCGTCATAATGATCACTGCCTTCCATCCATGTTGTGTGTAGGACCTTGTTATAACCCCTGGCATCTTCTACCACTTAGCCCTCACTTCATCCCTCCTCCATCTGCACATCACAGAAAGCTACAGCAGTTGGCAGTTTCATCATCATTTATATTTTCTCACATGGTGTGCCATATATACCCTCATCCTGCAGCACAAAATTTTGTGAATCTCGATTCTCATTTCTATGTCTGGGGCTGAAGCAGGTGGATAGGCCACAGATAGCACCACAAACCACCGCTTCTTAGTTTTGCTATCTGTTTGCTGGGGGGGGGGGGGGGTGGGGCGACCTGTATACGGGTGGGGATGATAGGAGGGGTAGTATGCTGGGGCTACATATAAACTTGTCAGGTTGCTAGGGCCACCTGTATACTGGGGGAGCATGTGCTCTGGCTAACTATCTATATACAAGGGAAATGTGCTGGGGGTATCTATCTATATAATAGGTACGTGTGTTGTGGCAACCTATGTATATAGTGGGGATGTGTGCTGGGTCTACCTTCCTATATGCTGGAGGCATATGCTGGGGCACTGGAAGAAGGACTGGAACCGAGATAACTGATCCTTTTTTATTAAAGCACCATTGATTGATGATACCCTAGTTTCTATTATTATTAGAGTCTTGGGTTGTCTCAATCACTTTCTCAGAGAATCCTAACCTTATTAGCTCTCCCCTCTTACTGTGAAATGTAGATTTTCCAGCATAAGTAGTGCATTGAGGCCATTTTCTGGGTCACTAAGTTATAGACTTCTCTGATGAGGGACCACTCTGAAGGCTTCACAGGATTGTGGCTTAGCCAGGCATCCCTTATGTTCAAAGTGCCCTTGAGGTGTAGTGCACATAGGTTGCGGCTCCTGCCAATCTCATGACAAGCGCAGATTTCCTGGACAAGCATGGGTTTGTTGAGGTGGAATTCCACCATTTATCCTGAAGAAGATCTTGAAAATTAATCAGGGCTATGCGAGAAACTCTCAGCTCTTGGAGATTGGATGGAAGCATCTTTTCTGCACTGGTCCACTCTCTCTGAACCCTGACAGCTTTCACATGGGTTTCCCAGCCCCTTTTGGATGCGTCTGCTGAGAGTACAATAGGTAAAGCTGGATGAATTGACCTTCCCATAAATAGATTCTTGAATCTGTAGAATAATAAGAATAAGCTTTTGTTCCAACTAATTGGAACACCTGGATCATTGGTTAAGAATGGATGCTTGTACATTCCTCATATGAGCTTTTGCCAAGGAACAGCTTCTATGACAGAGGTAATCATACCCAGCACAGACATGGCTTTGCGAACTGATGTCTTTGGATTCCTCACTTACATCTTCAGTTTGATAACCCTCTCTGATTAGAAAGAGAGCCTCATTTTGGATGAGTCAGTTACTTCAGAAACTTCTTCTTGGTGGATGGACATAGTGAGAATTTTTCTAGATTGATGATGAAACCATCTACAGATGCTTCACTAGGAGCTCTTGTGTATGGGCAATCACCACACAATCGTTCAGGTAAGGGATGGCATAAATTCCTTGAAGTCTGAGGGCTGCTGTCACCAATACTGCCACCTTGGTGAATACCTGGGGTGCAGAACTGGAATTGAAAGGGCTGACTCGTCATTCCTTGCTGAAGGCTACAGAAATTAGATTTGGCTGGAACATCGCCCCCAACCCCAGTTTAATCCAAAGGGCACATCTAATGGAATTATCTGTTGCCAGGTTGGTGTATGTGATTTTTAGACAATCTACATGTGGATCACATAGAAATTCTGCAGCTGTCTTGAGGATAGGCAATCTCTCTAGAATTTGTTCCCTCTTGACCCCATCCTTGAGGTCATAGCACAGTTGACTCAGGCAGTAATGTATATGCAAGATCAGGATGACTTGGAAAAGCTATAGCTGAGAGGATAGCGGTGGTATTGATCTAGTAATAGCAGCTGATCTTTATCACTTAGTAGGCTGAAATAGAGAGGACTCTGCAACGACTGGAGTAGATTTCATATCAGTAGATAGTAAATTTCAGCCACTCAAAGAACATCCTGGAATCAGACTTGTCGTTAGACTCAATCAGGAGATCATCCCTCACACACATCAGGTTACCAATCATCAGGCAATGGTTACTGGCAAGATTTGCTAAGTCTATGTCTAGATTTCCTGGTTCTTTTCCAGTGAGCATCTACGAGAGAGATAGAGTATTAATTTCCCTGGTGCCCAATTCGGGGAAAGGAAAATAGCAAAGCTACTTGCTTAATCATTATAGCGATCTTCTTTCCCACAATGATTTTGCAGTGACCTCGAAAGGTTTGCAAAATAGGTACCTGCAGCAGCGGAGCTGCGGCAGTGCAGGAACAGTTTGCACTGGGCTACCAGGAAAGCAGCTAAAATCCTGAGAGAGGGGGAAGCCCAGCTCTGGGATAGAAAGCCAGGCTGTACCATTTTCTTCTCACTTCATGTTCTGTCCACAAAAGATAAAAACACGCCTGTTCACTCTCTCGGGGGACCTATATAGGGAAGTCAGTCTGCCAGCAATAATTGCTAATCAACCCTTGTTCTTCTGTCCAGTAGGGGAAGCCTTCATGTGCTGCCAAAGGACAGCCTGGTGTACAGTCCTGGTGTATACAATTTTGTCTATAAGTCTTCTGATTTTTATGGTTGGGCAGGGCAGATTCTTCTCTTGAATTGATTCTTCTGTCTATTCAATGCAGTTTGATCTCTACCCTCCCCTTCCATTACAAGATGAGCTCACACGTGGACACTCGCAGACACTTCCTGCCCGAAAGCAGCATGCACAGACTTACTCTACAAGTTTCAGGCAAGATAAGGTCATTATAGCAGGGAAAGGAGGAATGCAGCAGAGCTCACTTTGTGTGTTATAGCTGAATTAGCAAAGTGTCATTGTGTGCTATATCCATCTCATGGATCTCATCATCTCTGATCTGTCTCATATCTCTTTTTTATGTGTCAGATACTAGTAGAATGCTAAATGAGAGTATAGATAAACCTTGATAATCTAACCACATTGTCAGCACACAAAGTAGGAGTATAAAGTAAGGGGGTTAAAATGATCTTTATTGTATATACATCACTAGGGGGTTATAATTTGAGAATTTCTTCCATGGGCAAAACCCTTCAATAGCGGGGGCACAGTATATAGCTGATATAGGACTGCATGTATTAATTCATCATGGGGATATTGTATACATGTAAATTAGAGGGCTCTGTACATATGTCAAATCATTTGGGATACTGTATAAATATATGTATACGGACTGGGAATTAGTCCTTTTTCTGTGTTTCTGTATGAAGCTAGGTTCTAGTATTGTACTTATGTATTGAACTCCATACTGGAGCTGTATTTATGTACAAATACAGCTTGTTCTGGTGAAGTATATATGTAAATTGCTATTACAATAATTCATGACAGGCAAAATATTATAATTTGAAAGACACTGTGCATTTTAATTAAAGGACACTGTATATGTTAAAGGGAACCTACCACCACCAATCTACCTATAAAGGTAGATCGGGTGGTAGGCGGATCAATAGGACGTGAGGATAGCCCTTTTAAGGGCTTTTTTCTGCATGCGCAGAGGACAGGATCGTCGGACGAGGGCGCGCAGCTGCGGCTACTCCACACCCCAGTAGCCGCATAAGAAAATTTACATATGTGCCTAATAAAAGTTACCAAAAAAGTGAGGGGACGTGAGGATTAGCCCTTAAAAGGGCTATCCTCACGTCCTATTGATCCACCTACCACCCGCTCTACCTTTATAGGTAGATTTGTGGTGGTAGGTTCCCTTTAACATGAATTTGGGGTGAGCACTGTGTAAGTCAAAATTGTGGAATAGTGCTGCATTCACTATAATCTATACATAAATGCGTTTCCCTAATATTTTTCATTTGGTTTGGGGACTGTTTATGCTAAAATTTGGGCATAGTGCATATATTTTAATTAACCGAGGGGAGGGTGGGGGGGCCTTTTTTTAGATTCGCCCTATACATCAAAGTACCTAGAAACTGTCCTGGCTTAAAGTGACCCTTATATATTACCTTACCCATTGACTGAACATAAATATGGGTCACTAGATAAACATCCTGTAAAAACAACAGAGTTTCACCATACTGTTACTAGACATTTTCTGTATGTGACATATTGGTTGTGTTTAGTAAGATAGTCCAACAAGAGTTACACGAAGGAATTGTACTGCAAAGTGTAGAGGGTTGCTGGGTGCCAGTAAAAGACTTTTCAAAGTCACACATACAAGTAGTAGAAAATGGGACAACTTTGTCCTGGGTTAGTGTAAACCTAAGTACAAGTCTGGTCATACTTCTTTAACCGTTGATGTCTGTGATGTAACAAACTTAATAGTATTCAGGTGCAATTACCTGGAATGATGCCAATGAACACGCATTAATAATAACCAATAAATAATAATTAAGTGCATGTGTTTCAGTGAAATATTTTCATACTTCCTGAATGTCAATAAATAAGCTTAGAACAAGTTACGATGAGGTCTAAGATAACCAGACAAACCTTCAGTTTGCTGTTTTTGGCCATCTTTTTTACAAACCTATGTAAAGTCTTTTTAACCTGTGATACAAATGACCATGCCGTAGCACAACTTTCTGGTGACTATATCATAGGAGGAATATTTCCATTTCATGAAGGTGTTTCCACCTTATTATCCCGAAGATTTTCAGATGATTTTGAGTGTTCTGGGTAAGATTTTATTTTACTTTACCTTTAAAGATGACTGTATTTCTAGTTTGCTCAATGCTTCTGTTTCTGTGACATGTAGCCAAAATCAGCTGTCTAATTTAATGTTTCTACTTAAACTAAAAAAAAAGGGAATGTATTTACAAGTCTGAACCATTGCAATGTATTTATTGTATTATAATTAACTTACAGTAGTTCACTTTTGAGGGGATTCTGTTGCAATCATTTAGCTGTTGGAGAGGTTTCTTTGGAAATTGCACCTAACTACAGTACGAGGCATTCCTAGACAAAACCACTAACCTAACAACAGAGACCCCCTCATTAGTATATTGAGAGGATGAAAACGGTGGAACACTTAAAAGAAGAAAAGAGTTATGTTAGGAAATATGGCACAGTCTGTGCTCAGCCTGGAAGCGGGAAGGGGTCACCTCACCAGACCTCTGTTCCCATGATAGGTATGGGTCTCAGATAAGATCCACATCTATTTATTTATATTTAAGACATATTCTGTGGCTATATCATAAATGGGTTATATGGAAAAACCCCATTAATGTTCAAACACATATTAATATGCACTTGTAGTCTTCTGTCACCATGATTTACCTACCCATACTAACTGCTATGCTACAGTACATAGAGTTATGCCAGTTCATCCCATGCATTTGTCTTTATTTTTCCGCTGCTCCTTCTGAGCTAAACATCCACTTAATAAATATGCAAATGAGGCTGAAGTGCTTTTGGATCGTAAGTGCAGAATCTCAGGTCTGTGGTTCCACAATGCAAACAACGCCCCCTGCTACACTGCCACCACCTTCTCACATCCTTCTCCTTTCAGCTATGTCACTCCCATATTCAGCTGGTGAAGCTGGGCCGTTGTTATTGATTTGCAGCCGAAGCCCTGAGAAGCTTCTGTAAATAACCATCAATGCCTCATCTGCATATTTCTAAAATGAAATTTGGAGGAGCAGCCAAACAATAAAACAAAGACATGGGTAACATGTGTAGTCATAGCCCTATATTGCAGAGCAGTTAGTTTGGGTAGGTAAATTGTGGTGATGAATATGCTTTAAAAACAGATGGACAAGATTATACAGGGCTGTGGAAATGAATGTCAGGAAATGGATGCTTGTGTTTACAGATCTGAAACTGTTGTGGGACTTCTATTATGTCATTATGAAGGAACAATAATAATAATAATAATCAAAAACAGGAGAATATAAATAAATGTTTTTATTGATTTAATTGGCTCTTGTTTTGTGATATCATGGGCCAAATCTTAAGGTTAAGAATGGCTACATAATGAGCATGTACTTACAGGGGTATTCCCACAAAGAAAAGTTTCTTAAATTTACTCAGGACAATAAAATAATAAATTCTCTAATTTAATGATATTAATAAAAATACAGCATTTCACAGATATAATTCCAACCTGTCTCTATCAGTCCTGGTGTACCCAATTTTGGTTGCCCCTACACCCAACCCTGGATCTTTTGAGTTTATGGTCGGCAGACATCTTGTTCTCCTGTCTGACTTTAAGATGAGCTCCTCTCAACTCTCTGCCTATAGTCCACACCCTTGCATTCCAGGATGAGCTCATACAGGCACTCACTTCCTGCTAGCAGCTTGTGAGGAGAGTAAAGCTACAGACAGATAAGATCTTTTTCCAGAAAATAATTATGCAATGGTATTCTACACCTGACTGCATTAACAGGATATATCCCGAATCTTCCTCAAGGTGCTGGAGATTGTATGGGGCCAAGGGCTCACTGTTTCACATGTTCTGGGGTTGCCCCAAACTCAGGAGGTACTGGAAGTCAATATATGAGATGCTAGGTCAAATTGTTAAAAAAAAGCTCTCAGAGAAAATGAAGCACATGCCTTACTCCATCTCGAGTTGCAAGACCACCCTTTCTTACAGAGAGTTCTCCTATGCAAATTTTTCACCATTGCAAGAGTTATTATTGCTCGCCACTGGAAAGCCAGTGATCCGACCACAGTAGAGGAATACATGAAAGAGATTAATGCTATATACAATTATGAAATGTCCTTGGCTTATGGCCTTCTTAGATACCAACCAATCCCATGCATATGGGACCCACTGTTATCACATCCTTACAGCGAAGTAATAGTAACACACTAACGGGTACCATAGATAAATATTTACTTATACCAGTGTTCATGTATGTCATTAACCCCATTCCATAAAGCAACACCCATTAATATCAACTTGTGGGATTCCTGTTGAGAACATTATTGTTCACACAGTTAAATTGGCCCAGTGTTGATGCACATACAGGCAGGCATGTTATGTGCGAGATAGGTTCTGTAGGTTTGTTCTTAAGTTGAATTTGTATGTAAGTCGGAACTATATACTTTATAATTGTAACCTGAGTCAACATTTTTTTGGTCTCTGTGACTATTGGATTTTAAAAATGTTGGATTGTCATAAGAACCAGGAGTAACAATAAATCTTAATTGCAGACACATTTGATAACTGTTATAGCTGTTTATTAAAACCTAAGGCTTAAGTACAGTAAATGACCAAACTCCAGAGGTCCATTTGTAACTAGGGGTCGTCTGTAAGTCGGGTGTTCTTATGTAGGGAACCACCTGTGTTGAGTAACCAGAGCCAAGGTGCCAAATTTAGCAAGATTTCAGTTACAGTATATTCTAGTTATGGATAACTAATACATCCACTATAAACATTATGGAAGGTATGGAAATATAAATGTTTATGTAGATAAATGTTTAATTGAAAAAAAACCCAATAAAAATTATTGAAATGTGGGAGAGGGAAGCTCAGCAGATTTGACAGTATTATAGGTGAGATATAGCAGAGCTTTGTATGTTATGCCTGTAATAGTGTGTAATATGCATCTTATGGATCTTATCATCTCTCATCTCTATTTTTCTATGTGTCAGATACCAGTACAATGTTCAGAAGCTGAATGAAAGGATAAACCTGTACCCTGATAATATAACCACGTTGTCAGAACATAGAACTAGATGGATCATAATGTGTTTGCTTAGAGAGTCCCCTCCCACACTCAGTGTCATAGGAGCTAAAACAGCAATAAAACTGAGTACAATTGTAACGCAAGGGGTTAAAAATTATCTTTATTGTGTAAACATCACTAGAAAATTAAAACTTGAGAATTTTCTTTCATGGGAATACCTCTTTAAGTGGTAAGCTCCATTAGCTGCTAATCCAGTTGATATAAATGAAATCACCCTAAACATCCTCATTTTTATATCATATTTTATACCTGCATTTTTAGTTGAATTGTAATGCCAACAATTATCATATCGTTATTAGAAAATCATCAAGGAACAACCATTACTCTGTTAAAGGGGGTGATGCAAAAAATAATACTCTTCAATGTATAGAAATCCCAATTTTAGTGTTATTACAGCACCATCTAGTGGTTATAATGAACAACACAACACAAACACAAAGTTATGGTTACACACATCTCCAGGACATTTTTATGGTCAAAACTGTGGACATATTGGGACACATTTACTTACTCGTCCCTTTGCGTTCCCCGAGGTGCTTTGTCCGACGAGAATGCACATCTGCCGCAATTCACTTGCATTGTGCGTCTGTTATCCTGCCTCTCTCGCTTCCCCGCTTAGGTCCGCTGCAGTTCACCATCTTCTTCCTGGTGTATGTAAGTGCATTGTCTTGCGACACAATTCAAATGTTAAATCCTGCGCTTAGTCCAAATCAGTCAGATCGTCCAGCGGCCCGCCCCCCCGATTTGTGTCGCATGAAAGCTGGGCTGATGCACCAAAGTCCGATCGCGTGTGCCAAAATCCCCTGCTAAAAGCGGCGCAAATTGGAAATCAACGGAATATGTGACGATAGTGCGGTCCGCGGAACCTTTGTCAATGAGCACCATTGGCTCACATTTATCAAAAGTTTGCCAGATTCCTCAAAACTAGGGCACAGACTTCATGAATCTGTTGTCCTCTGCACGGCTCTGGAAGTGTGCACCATTTTTTTTGGTGCACTTTCTTCATGCTGCAAAATTGTGGTGCATACAGAATTGTAGAGCATGTCAGTAATAAATGTGGTGCAAACTCCGACTAAGCACTAACATGTTCCTTTAGGTAGGTGCAGCCCCGACACAAAACTGGCGCAGATACTTCATAAATACATGTACACGCTTTTTGCACATTCTTTTCAGTGCAAAGTCAGACAGAAAACGTAAAAAAATGTCACCCAATGGGGGATATTTATCAGCTCGTGCGCCGGCTTGTGATAGCCCCACCTCTGCATTTTTGCAGCGCAATACATCAAGAGGCTTCAGCAGGGGCTGTTGCAGGGTGCTGAAAAGTCCTGGCCAGCTGCGCCGCACCCACCTTCACGACACACTGGCGTTAAGGTGGTGGTTTGGGGGCAAATAATCGCAAGTGCTTGCAATTAGCTAGCTGATGTGGCGCAAGGGCCCTGATAAATATGCCCCATTGTCTTTAACTAGGTTCCAGCATTCAGTCACTATATGTTTTGTGTTGCAGCATTAATTTAAGCTATAAATTCTAAGAAAATTGATTTTATTGCTTCTTTCTTCCTTGTTATCATATTTTGTATATAGGTTACAACTAAGAAGTGTTATTGAAGCCCTGTCTATGATATATACAATTGAAAATATTAATAATTCTACCCTCCTACCAGGAATTAAATTGGGCTATGAAATTTATGATTCATGTTCTGATGGACTAAAAGCTACTCAAGAAACCTTAAAACTTATTTCCAATTCTGTTATTATGAATAGCTCAGAGTACTGTAACAACACAGTGTTAATAACTAATACAAAAGCAGTAATTGGAGAAATATATTCTGAACTTTCCATTATAACTTCAAGGATCCTGAGTCTACACCTCATACCCCAGGTAACTGTTCACAGCTTCATGTAACTAGAGCTGTTAGGAATTCATTGAATGTTTTAATATAATAATTCGCTTTTTAGATTTCAGATCTATTTTGGTGGTTATATGTTACCTTTACCCTCTTCTACATCAATTCCAAATTTACCATATAACAGTGGAAAGCTTACATTCCTCAGCCAAAAATAATAAAACTCTTCACATAGGGACACCCAGTGACTTCCACTACACTTGCTGAGAGTTTATAAAATTAAAAATCTAGACCGCAATCCCCCTATTGGATAACCCCCAAGTTGGGAAGTTTGCTCTGGTAATACCATGTGCCCCTCGGTATATTTATAAAGTAAATTTATACCATGCACTACTTACTGTTTTTACTCAACATTTTATTTATTCCATGAAATTGCACACTCCATATAAATCTAGCATAGAAAATTCTATAAAACATACAACAACATGAATATATTTGATATACAGTATTATTGTGAAACCACCATTGCCCCAACTTGATGGGTAGTTATGTACTTATATTGTATTAAGGTCAAATGACCCCGAGTCTGGTTGAAACCTACACTACTGCTGGTTTGGTATAACGCAGTGTGTGATCATTATATATCTCCACATAAACCTAAATGACGCAGCATGTGAATAATTGATGTCGCCACATAAAGCCAAATAAATAAAAACTGTGCATGCACAAAAATAAATAAAAATACACATATAAAAATAGTAATTGAATCGTATACATCCAGACCTGTATATGGGGCATATTCATTTTGCATATCCAATCGTTGGTGAATGATATATTAGTTGTCTCTGTTAAGTTGTTACACCCAGCTTAATATTAGCCTCTTAAGTCACTTGCAGTTATTGCTTTTAGGTAATATCCTTATAGGTTTGGTGTTACCTGTATCGGTTCTACAATACAATGATACCTTAACTGTGTTACGGCCAGGGCCGGATTAAGATTGGTGGGGGCCCCTCTACAGAATGTAGCCCAGACAGGGTACACATTTAGCATCCATATAATAGGTAGGGTCCCCATGTAATCCATGTAAGACAGGTTTCCCCCTTAGGCATCATGCACAAAAATGTAAATGGGACCATGATCACACAATTTGACATAGATGTCTACAGCCCCCAGGAATTCATACATTTACAGCCCCCATTCATAATTAATAAATGTACATTTCCCCCAGTAATTAATAGATATACAGTCCCCGGTAATAATATATACATCCCCCAGTAATAGATATAAAGCCCCCAGTAATTAATAGATACAGCCCCCAGTTATACATACAGCCCACTAGTTATACATACAGCCCCCCAAAAATATACAGTAGCCTCTCATGAATATACAGCAGCCACCCATGACTATACAGCAGCCCACCAGTTATACATACAGCCCCCCCAGGTGTGTATACAACCCCGCATAATTCATAACAAGTCCCCAGTAAAATAATAAATCTGTAGATCTTTTATTTTATATAAAAGTAAAAAACATAACAATACAAACCAAACATAATATACAATATATACAATATCTTACCTGCTGGTCCAGCCACATTCACACCTAGCAAAAACAATAACTTGCAATACACCAAAATGAATAAACACCAAATATCACAACCCCCACCCAACCGATTATTACATCCTAAACCAAACCAATAAACAATGACAAACCACACCCGCAAATAAACAAAAATGACCATAAATATACTTAAACCCACCCCCCGTAATCACCTCCCGTTCCCACGATGCACGGCGAACTCCTGCTCCTCCTTCGGGATGCCGCCGGTACATTTCTGTCTATGCCAGCCGCCATAAAACACAGCGCACGGGATATCGGCATCCTCCTGCAGGTGGCGCGAAGTGTGACGTCACATTCCGGGCCGTCTGCACAACGAAGCCGACATCCCGTGCGCTGTGTTTTATGGCGGCTGCCATAGACACAAATGTACTGGCAGCCGCTGCTACAACTAGGCGCAGCAAGATGGATAAATAACGGAGCACATAGTGGGCAATTGCGGGCAATGTGACCGCCCGAATCACCACGCTTGGTGGCGGCCCATTTAAGGGGTGCGCCCCCCTTTAATCCGACTCTGGTTACGGCAAAACTCTGGACCCTGGATGCTGAATACTCGTGCTCTCACTCCTATTCCTGTGTCATGATGAACTTTGCATGTGTTGGAGCGTACGACCAAATTCCTCTGGGTCCTAATGCTGGTATCTGACCTGATGGAAGCCGACTTCCTCTGCAATAGTTGTCGCTTGTTTGGTTAACCGCACCCAATAGTTCTCGGAGATGAAACAACAATATGGTAAGATGTGTCTGTATTATTAGTTGCGAGGCTCGTTTCGGGGTATCTAACCTCTTTTTCAGTAGCTAATGACTAATATTAAGCTGGGTGTAAGAATTTAACGGAGACATCAAATATATTATCCACCAATGATTGGTTGTGGAATGTGAATATGTTGGTCTGGATCCTGGTCTGGATGTATACCAGTGACTATTCAGTGACTATTTTTATATTTTATATGTATATTTTTATTTATTTTTGTGCATCCACAGTTTTTATTCATTTGGCTTTATGTGGAGACATCAATTATTCACATGCTGCATCATTTAGGTTTATATCGAGATATATAGTGTTCACACACTGCGTTTATAGCAAACCAGTGAGAGATGAAGCAGAGTACTATACTTGTGGCCTGAGGCACCCCATGCGTTACCCCGTAGCCATGTGACTTCCTCAGGGGTCATTGCCTCCTAGGCTGTGGAGCATACCTTAAATGTTCCAGGGTTATCACCAGCCTCCAATCACCTGAACCTGTCACCTTTTAATGTTTAGCCAGAGCGCAAAGGTGCTTGCCCATATGAGATATCGCGACATTAGTCAATACTCGCTTATGCACAGTAGTACAGATGACTCATGAAGAGGGCAGTGGTGCTATCCTATCAGCTGGAAGGTTATGCGCATGCGTTGTTAAGAACACATAGATCACCGAGTATATGGAACTACGTGAAGAAAAGGTACATTATGCGCTTGCGCCTTCATCAAGAGATCTGATGGGAGAAGGTTGGCCATCATATATAACAAATCTATTGTCCATGAAGTGCTAAAGTTAAAGTGCAAAAGGACATTCATACAGTACAAAGATAATGAGATGCACGAGGAAGGATATATCGAAGGTCATCATATAGAGTTATTATAATATAAATGATTACTGCTGCGTCCATGAGGATATACTATAAAGTGTAAGTGAACACCAGAAAAAGACTGTGGGGCAGATTTACTTACCTGTCCCATCGCGATCCCCGAGGTGCATTGTCCGACGAGGATTTGGAGCTGCAGCGATTCACTAAGATTGTGCATCCAATTTCCTACATGTGTTGCTTCCCCGCTCAGGTCCACCGGAGTTCACCATCTGCAGTGGATGCTTGCGACACAATTTTTAAACTTAAATCCCGCGCTTAGTCTGAATCAGTTGGGTTGCCTGACGGCCATGCCCCCCGATTTGTGTTGCATGAAAGATTGCTCCAAAATCCGAAAGTGTGCACCAAAAAAACAGTTAAATGCGGCGCAAAACGGAAAAAGTCGGGAAACCCAACGAAAATGCGGTCTGCGGACCCTTAGTAAATATGACCAACAAGGTTCCTGATAGGGAGAGCGGAGGTACTTCCAAGTCCCAAGAATAGATGTCGCCAAGGATTACAGATGTCGATAGAAGGTAAGTGCTTCACCACACTTGCTGAGAGTTGTCTAAAGACTAGTGTATTGATCAGAGACAGGTAGAAATGGCCTCTTGCTACTCACAGGTCATGATCTGCTCCCAGACATGAATTATTACACCCATGGCTCAGTTTTACAGAACTTGACCTGAGTCTCCACACTGTGGCCTTACAGACAATCACAGTATTATGTCATTTGGATAACAACACTGTGCTCCCAAATAATATAAACTGCTAACACCTTAACTAACCATGTTGTGCCTTCCACATATGAAATAATATGCGCACTTCAAAATATTATTCTAAGCCCTATACCAATATTATTAAAAAATAAATATATACTTTAATAAATATACACTTTACACACTGATTTTAGTATAGTAAGATATATTAGGCCACATCTATTATTCAGGCTGCATTAGTTCTCAACAGTATTGTATCAAACATTGTACATAAAAGGTGCACCTAAAAATAGATTCTGCACACTTTTTGAGCAGTGTGGGGTGCGATAATTAAAGACTGTGTGCGCCACATTGCACTACTTTTGATAAATCTGGGTCATTGTCTCCTGAATTAATTCTAATAAGTACAGCCCCTTAATTTATTGTTAATACTTAGTACAAAAGCCTGCTTCCCATTCACCAATAGAAGTGAATCCACTGGAAGCGTTCCTTTTTTGTAAACACCACTTGTGGTCTATCCTACATGTTCATGGGATCTGATGTCTGCCAACAGTCTCAATAGAAAACCCTTTTATCTAACCACAGTTCTATGTTTATTGTCAGAGTTATGATCTCTACTCTGTGGGGTGGAAACATTTTTAATGTAAAGAATTTGTGGTTTTAGAGGCAGTACTTTAAAAAAAAGCATATATTTCCTTATTAGTGTGTGTAATAATCCTTATTAGGGATTTGGATAGGGATTTTTCTATCCATTTCATTCACTCTTGTTGGGGATTTACTAATATTTTACTAATATTTTTTATACATTTTTGAGTCTATATATTCTTTTTGTGAAAAAAAAGAAAACTTTGAAGTGGCTTATTGAAACCATCTTAGGGGATGGCAACTATTAAATCATATGTAACAGTTTATTTGACAGTAATTTTATTATATATATATTACAAATATAAAGTCTGAAAGCAGTACGTCTGAAAACACCATTGAATCTTTACGTAGAAAAGTTGCGAATTTTAAGTTATATGCATACTTGTTCATATTGTTAGGGAACAGTTCAAACTGTTCTTTATCAAATCAATAAAGTATCATGGCTAAGATTAAATAGCTGAAATCAAACTTTGTTTACATGGCAGCACCTGTCTTTTGGTAACGTGAAATAAGACGTATAATCATAAAACAATGGCTGTGAGTGAACCCATACCCGATATACAGTATAAAAGCAATTCATCAGATAAACATAATAATTAAAATCTGAACATCGCTTGAAAGTTAATGGACAATGCTTACAATGTCAGACAATAGGATCAAAACCAATAGTCCATACTTATTAGAAGCAGCAACAAACTTGAGTGGTGATCATCTGACTATTTGGCTACATGAGAATATTGATCTTATTGATTTTGTTTGGCACAATCATGAAGTGATATTTTACTTTGGCACAAACATGTTTCCTCGGATAATTGTATTGCTTTAGTTTTGGTATGGTATAACTGTAAATACTCCATGTACTGTATTGATGTTTATTGAAACACAATGAAACAATATAATTTAATCTAATATCTAGTAAATATTCATGCTTTCAGATAAGTCCTGCATCTTCAGCTATAACTCTTCTAGATAGCCTGAGGTTTCCATCCCTTTTGTGCACTGTCCCAAATGATAAGTATCAGACTGAAGCTATTGTTAGTCTTATCAGAAGATATGAATGGAACTGGGTTGGAATTCTTGTAACAGATGACGACTATGGGCGTTCTGCCTTGTCTTCTTTGGATTTTCTTTTTAAGAAGTATGGAATATGTACTGCCTTTTCAAAAACCATTCCAGCTTTTGTGGATCATCCCAGTGTGGGTAATACATTGAAAGAAATAATAGGTGAGCTTATAAACAGCTCCACGAACACCGTGATCGTCTTTGTAAAGAGTCCTATTGTGAGAAAATTATTTGAGAGAGCAATCCCACTAAACATATCCAAAACCTGGATAGCCAGTGATATTTGGGCATATTCAAAGGAGGTTGCAAGCATTCCAAACATCAAAAAAATTGGAACCATTATTGGTCTCAACTTTTTATCTGAAACAGTTCCAGGTTTTGCACATTATCTACAACACTTGAAACCTTCAGAGAATGGATCTACAAATGGGTTTCTTACGAAATATAAAGAGTTAAGATTTGGTTGTACTGAGGACTACAGAAAATACAAAACATGTATGAAGTCATTTTCTGATAACTGTCTTACTGATGAATCTCTGCTGCTTAAATCACCACGGGCATGTCATGATAATGTCACTAATGTCTACATGGAAAATGATGACTTTCTGCTGCAGAATATAGAGTGGAGTACAGTTTACAGTACAACATTGGCAGTTACTGCCACAGCCCAAGCCATTCGAAACATTGTGTGCAAACATGATACATGTGACAAAGATAATGCATTTACGCACAAAACGGTAAGTGGAACTAACAAGTAGAGGCATGTCAAATATCAATTCGGTGCATTGACATGATTTGTTTCAATCTTTGCCTTGCCACCTTTCCACATTTTGCGCATACAAGTCACAAGCCATTTGGGTCAGTTTAATGGGTAAAATATCAACATACCCCATGTATATATGTGAAACTGAATGAATTTAACAAACACACACATAGAATTTAGATTCTTAGACTACCGTATATACTCAAGTATATGCCAAGTTTTTCAATACAAAATATGTGCTGATAAATCCTAACTCGGCTTATACTTGAGTCAATGAAAAAACTTCTGTACTCACCTTTCCAACGTCCCCTGCAGGTCTTCTTCTATCTTCAGCTCTGGCTCTGTCTTCGGGTCCCTGCGTCTGCGTTGCACACACACCATGACGTTAGCCACTTGCCAACATCATACTTGCGACTTGCCATCGGCACACACTATGATGTCGGCAAGCAGCTGATGTCATGGTGTATGCAACGGCACCACGCGGTGAACCGAAGATGGAGGCGGAGCTGAAGAAAGAAGAGGAACTGTGGGAAGTGTCGGAAAGGTGAGTACAGAGTTTTTGGTTTTATTTAGGCTGGGCAGGGGGCTTCTGGCACTGGGGTGCAGGCACTGGCTATATACTGGGGTGCAAGCATTGGCTATATATGGGGGGCAGGCACTGGCTATATACTGAGGGGCAGTTACTGGCGATATACTGTGGGGAAGACACTGGCTATATACAAGGAAGCTGCAGGCTATATACTGGGGCAGGGGGCTGCTGGCTATATAAAAGGGGGCACATCCTGGCTATATACATTATAAATTGCCCCCTAGTATATCTTATTAAGTTTGGTAAAAGACAATGGGGGTCATTTACTAAGGGCCCGATTCGCGTTTTCCCGACGTGTTACCCGAATATTTCCGATTTGCGCCGCTTGTACATGAATTGCCCCGGGTTTTTGGCGCACGCGATCGGATTGTGGCGCATCGGGGCCGGCATGCGCGCGACAGAAATCGGGGGGGCGTGGCCGAACGAAAACCCGACGTATTCGGAAAAACCGCCGCATTTAAAAACCGGAAATGTGTCGCTTGGGGAGCGCTCACCTTCACCTTCTATGGGATGGTGCATTCCGGGGCGTTAAGATTATTTTCGGCGCTGCAGCGCCACCTGGTGGACGGCGGAGGAACTACCATCTTAAATCCCAGCCGGACCCGAATCCTGTGCAGAGAACGCGCCGCTGGATCGCGAATGGGCCGGGTAAGTAAATGTGCCCCAATGCATTTTAGGTATTTCATCCTATGTCTACTGTAAATTGCCATTTTATTGTACTGATGGGTCTTTCCTATTGCAGTTACTGGAAGAAATAAAGAGGGGAAACTATTCTTTCTATGATAAGACATTCTATTTTGAACCATCTGGTGACGTATTGACTGGATATGACATCATTTGTTGGAATACAACAAACAATACTGTGCAATTTCAAGTAATTGGGCAATATTATATTCACGGACAAAAACTTACCATAGAAGAAAATTATATTTCTTGGAATACAGAAAATAATACGGTACATCCTACAAATAATTACTTGATCACATTTTGTATTACTGAAAAAATTTACCCCAAACCACGCGTTATTTACATTAAAACATACAATTGATGCAGATTTTAATATATCTTTAAAGTGATTGTATTATACTTAGTGTCAGGTTAAGTTTTTTTTTCTACAGCAGTACCTAACCTTTTAACAAACCTTTGCATAAGTAGATTGTGAGCGCCATATATTTTTCTTTTATCAGTTTTCTCTGCAGGCTTTTTCTTTTCTTCTCTGTTGTCTCAGGAACTATTAGGTAGAGATAAACAGATATGATGGACACACCTCAGACACATCTTTTTTCTTCATCCTCACCTTGAATGTTTATAATTTTTAATGACCTCCCTAATGCCTCCATTACACATTTCTGGTAGTGAACAATGTTGTTTGGCATATGTTCAGATTTTTCAACAAATGTTGGAAACACATTGGTCAGTGATCTGTAATTAACTGTTGTACGAGCTGACTATTCACAGCATGGGATCATTGACCCCTTTTTGCTCTTATTTACAATATTTTATTTTTTATTGTAAGGCTAAAAGCATTACAGTGTTTACAAATTTCATAAATCAATAGTGAAGATATAGTGATAGATATATTACATAAAAATATTTTGCACATGGAGATATGTGTCCTATTTCATATATAGGTAACATAAAGATCTATGTATAGGTCGGCCATGGGGGGCTCTCATAACAGTTGTGATAGAATTTTATAACCCTGTAAGGGTGATTTCACACTAACGACGGCCGGGCAAGAATACGGCAGTACACTGAAGAGGAGGATGGGTGAGCAGCGCTCCACAAGGAAACAGTGGCACATGGCCATACACACGAAAATGATAGAAGATGCTCTATCTTTTCCCCCGTGTACAGTGTGGTATGATCCCACACATCCTTAGCACCGTACCGTCGCAGGATTGTGGTAGCTGTCTATGGGGACATATATCTAGCCGCAAATTTGCGGCCGGATATATGTCCCCACAGCAGCCAAGTGAATGGGGCCTAACTTCATAAGTAATGGGTATAATCGTGTAAGCCTCAATTTATAATTTGCTAATAGATACTACTCTGGTGTTCACTATATTAGGGAAAGCATGCACATTTTTTCAGGCATATGTTTTAATATTTCCTACCCAACATCTGCCATCACCTGTTGAACCTGACTTTTCTGTAATACATTTTAGTCTTTAGTTTTTGTCCACTGGCTTCAGTGTTACTGTGAAATTTGAATGCATTGCATTATACATTTCTTCAGGTACCCTTTTCAAATTGTTCAAAAGCTTGTGATCCAGGAACATACAAAAAACATTCAGATATTACCTGCTGTTATGACTGTGTTCCATGTGGAGAAGGGTATTATGCTCCTACAAGTGGTAAGTACTAAAATTGCCCAAATGCCGGGTTCACAATTTCCATTCCAACTATAGTTCATACCAAAGTTGTTCATTAGGGTTGAGGTCAGTAGATACGGTGTATGTTAGTGGTGCCTTTGTGTCTATGAAAGGAATTTAATATAGCTTACTGACCTGATTGTGACATAAACATTACAATCCGGACCTCCCTCTTCATTTATTTCTCCAATTTAATTACTTTGGTGCATGTATAGTACTGCCACGTTCCAAATATATTACGTCTGTGCGACACATAATTCAATTACAGTGTATAAGCAACAGCTAGTCGGAAACATCAGTCGTATCCTATGATACAGGTAATAAATCCCTTCAATATGTTCTGTGTTTGTTTATACATTCTAAAAAATGGATTCACAGTAGATGGTGTAGGAGTTCATTCATATTCAAAACATAAATAATAGACTTTTGTTCAAAATACTGTATGTTTACGCCCCTTTGCTACAATTTGTTAAGAGTGTGGTATCCAATATAGGATCATATCTCAGAGGATCTGCAGCATGACCTCCAAAACCACAGTCTACTGCCTTCTGCTCCATGCTGTGTGCCCAAACTGCAGTTTATACACAGATGTATGAGATTAAAGGGGATGTTTGTATTCTGCAACAGTGCTTGGTGTTAATATCACCCCTCCTGCCACATCAGATATATCAAAAAGCCCCGTCCTCTTGATATATCTGGTGACCGGAATTGCGACTGCGCTATAGCCTACTCCAATAATGGTTGCAGACTATAATTAGGGCGTAATACAAGCCTTGATAAATCTCAACAACATCAGTAATAAATGTGGACAAAAATACTGTTTAGGCACTCAGTAGTGTGCAGTAGGAAAATATAACTACTTGCTTTTGGAGCACAGATTAAGGCAGTTGGGTTTTTGTCTGTCATGTAACACTGAAATTCTTTTAAAGTTTAATCTCTGGGAAGTCAAAGCCTAAAGGAATCTCAACTCCTGTTGTTTAGCACACTGTAGGTGGGGAACTTGTTATAGATTGTTTGACCAATCATTTTTCCCATATACTAGGATACTTAAAATAAGGGAAACCACTTAACTTCTTCCAAATGCTCCAACTCTTCCCCGACGTTCCCATAGACAGTGAAGGGGAGTGCCAGAGATGTGCCAATTTCCAACACTTCCATAGTTAATGGAGTGGCAGGACACATGTTCCAGCATGTAGATTCATTCACTCATTTGGGAATTTGAATCCTGATCTTTTGTACTGTGAATGAGGAGCAAAATCAAAGTTGGGAACCCTTTTAAATTTATGGGTTGGGAAATGGACACCCCATTTTACATTTTAATAGCATAGACAGTTAGGGGGACACTTATCTGTTTATTCTTGTATATTTTGATGAAAGGTGGTTTATTTGATTATTTGCATTTTCCTTTTTGTCTTTAAATCCTTCTTTTATCTACTTTGTTAGCAGGGATGTTTAGCTTGCATTTGTTGCTTGCTTATGATTTGTAAAGTGCTATGGAATTTGATGGCGCTATATAAATAAAGATTATTATTATTATTATTAACGCAACTCTATTGATCCTGGTGCAGAATCAGATACTAAACTTTTAAAATGATTTGAATAATCCTTAGGGGTCACATGCCAGCATGCACTGCATCAATGTGGTAGAAGAGATTAAATTTGCTACACTTGTCCATCAGATGTCATCATGTATTCTCAGGGCAGAATTTTCATATTTGCTTTTAAAATTGGTTGTCTCTTTTTATAATTTGTATTACTTTTACATTTTTTTATAGTAAACTTTTATATACCTCTAAACAATGTCCTCTTTTCTCTTTATAGATATGTCTCAATGCCTAAAGTGTAAAAGTAATCAGTGGTCAAGTAATGGAAGTGCTGAATGTAAGAATAGGACAAAGGAATATTTTCACTGGAAAAACCCACTTGCTATTACTTTAATGATATTTTCTGGAACCGGCTTTTTACTGGTGTCAGTAATAGGGTTTTTATTTTTAAAATATATTGACACGCCAGCAGTTAAAGCTGCAGGGAGTAATTATACACATATACTAAATATAGCTCTATTGGTGAATTTAGCAGACACTGCATTGTTTATTGGTGAGCCAATTGACATTATTTGCCAGATCAGGCAACCACTGTATGGCATCAGTTTTACAGTAATTGTCTCCTGTATTTTAATCAAATCTTTGCGAATTATTTTGGCCTTTGAGTCAGGCCGCAGACATGAGAAGGTAATGGCTTATGCTTTTAAACCACTAGTTATTATCCTTTTTTTAACCTGTATCCAGTTGGCTATTTGTTTATTATGGCTTTTATTAAAGAGCCCTTTTGCTAGTTCCATTGATACAATACCACAACTCCTGATCCAGCAATGTGATGAGGGGTCCAATCTAGTTTTTGGCATCATGCTTGGCTACATTGGGCTACTTGCATTTATATGCTTCCTTCTAGCTTACAAAGGTAGAAAACTTCCGCAGAAATACAATGAAGCTCGATTTATTACATTTAGCATGCTGGTCTATATGTTTGTGTGGATTTTCTTCATCCCAATCTACATGAATAATGTTAATAGTACATATCTCTCTGCAATCCAGATAATTGCCATTTTAGCTTCCAACTACGGAGTCATTGGTTGTCACTTACTGCCCGTTTGTTACATCATTTTATTTAAGAGTGAAACGAACAACAGAGAATGGTATCTTCAAGGTATACATGATTTCTTTAAAGCCCGCAGGTCCACATTTTTTCCATCACAGAGGATCTCAAACATTCATGGTTTAGAGGCAGAGGCAAAGTATAAAGGAACCTCAGTTCAAATAAGGAGAAGACACAGAAGCTGTTAATGTCTATTATATAGGTTCTCTTTATTCATTGCCCTAGTTTTAAAAGTACTTCTTGTGATGTTATAATGCATTTAATGTATGTATTACCAAATCAGGGGGCATGCTATAAAAACGTAAATGCCTCCCCCCATCTTGAGCTCGATAATAATTAATTTATTTATATAGTGCACACAGACTATGCAGCGCTTCATAGAGCTTTCCAAATCGTTTACACTTGGAACCATGATTTTGGGGTCATTTTAAAGATGAGAATTGTAATTAGTTGTTCTGTGTTCAAATTGTAATGAGTGAATCTGTGTATTATAGAGGCAATCATTGGGTATGTTAGCTACAGACAATGATCCACATGACTACATCTTTAATTGCATGTATCTCCAGCTCTGTAGTATGCAAAACCATTTTTTTAATGAATTTTTAAAGATACGATTCTCATCTTTAAAACTTCCCTAGCAGCTAAAAAACCTAAAATATTGACATTGACACTCCCCTTCCAGCTGTAGCCTCTAAGTAACTCTTCTGATTTCATTTACATATGATTTTGGAGGTGATTTTTATAGATAAACTAGCTGTAGCTCCCGGCATTGCCTGGGATAGTAAATAACTTCTCTTAGCTGTAGCAAAATAGAATGTGTTCACAAAAAATACTTAATATGTATCTTTTTCTCTCCCTGACTGTCTCTCTCTTTCTGACTGTCTCTCTGTCTCTGTTTGAGACGGCGTTGCCTGGAATAGTAAATAACTTCTCTCAGCTATAACAAAATAGCTCTGACCATTTCTCTAAGTCTGTCTCTGACTGCATGATTGTCTTTGTCTCCAACTGTCCATGTCTCTGACCATTTCTGTCTCTGTCTGCATTTGTCTGTCTTGGTCTTTGTCTGCCTGTCTCTGTCTCCATCTGTCTCCATATGTTTCTGTCTGTCTGTCTCTAACTGTGACTTACTCTGACTGTCTCTGTATTTGTCTCTGTCTCTGACTGCCTTTGTCTCTGATATGTACTACTGCTTCTAACGCTTCTAAAGCTTCTAATTTTACCTACTGAAACATCTATTTACATAATGTACATTTCTGGTATCACAATTTCTGTAAATACACAAGACCTAAGGAAGAATAAGAAAGCCTCACTTTGAAGGAATGTTAGTACATTCAGCTTCGAAGTTAAAACCAGGAGTGAATTGGAAAAAGTAGAAAAGTAGCGTTGATTCTTTGCGCTTACCTCCTTTATCCACACCTGGTTTTTGGCTTTAAAAACTGCACTCAAAAACTAAATGTAAAAAATAAACCAAAACATTTCAGTCACACACTGAATGTGACCATATGCAGCCTTGCCAAAAGTGATGCAAAATATGCAAGCTATTTCTGAAATATACGAGAAGGAAAAATTTCCTTATATTCTTATTCCTTCAAATATTCATTCCAAATAACACCTTTGTTAACGCCGTTTATGCTTTTTCTGTAGATTGCTAATATTGTTATATGTTTTTTTTAATTTATATTTCAGTGTTAACAGTAAAATAAATTATTTTGAAATGAATAAATACATAAGTATTAAAGTAAAAAAAGGATTAAATCAAATAGAAAAAAGTGCATAATATTTTTGCTTCAGGTAACCAAATTCAGAAAAACTTTTATTTCTTAATTTCCATATTATTTAAAAAACAATATAATTCTGAGCATTATTTACATGCTTATCAATACTATACTTTAGCCATACTATAGCTGTATTACACCAAACTTTCCAAGGATTAAGAGCATGATTTTTTTTTGTTTAGGGCAGTGGGGTTACTAGGAATGAGTGGGCCCCATAGCAAACTTTTGGCTTTTAATTGTAAGTATACGGCTTTAAAAGTACAGACAGTCACCGGATTACTTACAGGATAGGTTCCTTAGATTTGTACTTGAAAGTTGAAAGTTGGATTTGTTTGTAAGTTGGAACTGGTATATTTTATAATTGTAGCTCCAGACAAAATTCGGACCAAAGATTATCAATAAAACGTCATTATCTTACAGCTTATCATTGCAGCCTGGGTCTAAAGTAAAGTAAGCTTTACCAGAAAGTTTAGAGGACAGCGAGGTCCATCTTTAACTAGGGGCCGTCTGTAAGTTGGTTGTCCTTAAGTAGGGGACTGACTGCAATCAGGGGTTAGGAATGATGCACCAAACACCTAGAAGGGTCTTGTATTGCCACAACTTTCTCAGAAGTAATGACAACTATGGAAAGTTAGTGATTTATAATTTATAGTTTAACAGATATTATCACTTATTTACACTAGGATATAGTCATAACTTACCTGAAACCCTAAGCACCATGTTTGCATCACTTCTTGCTTGAATATAAATTTGAACTTTTAAAACATCTAGGTAAAACATAAAGCACAAAAATCATAGTGGTTAATCTTGCATAAAGCTATATAATTATTTTGTAATTATAGAACAGTATAAGATTAATTAAAAATGTACTCATTTCTTAACTTATATGTAATTCATTAAAACTTACTTGGAACTGGATATTAAACTTGTTTTTATTTTCTGAAAAGTTATGTTGTATTTTCGAACATATAAAATATATAAAAAACACACCAATCTGAAAAAAATATAGAAATAATCCACGGTGCAAATTCTATTCAGGTTTCTCCAATCGACATTGATCATAAAATACATTTCAAGTTTTTTAACTTTTGTAACTCATCAACAAAACCAGAACTTTCTAGGGATGATCAACCAATAGAAATCAGCAAAAATCATATTTATTTGAGGTTTTACTATAGCTGTATTAAATGTTAATGGAGTAGGCAAACAAATACTGCAACATCACTTATTGTACTTGTCCATTCCAGAACAATAAACGTTCTGATATCTTAAAAAAGGTGTCAGCAAAGTTAATAAGGAGAGACTTAGACTTTTTTTTCCACTCTATATCGCCACAAATGGAGCAGCAAGAGCCTGAAGTCTTTGTGAAAGATTTGGTACAATAGTGACAGTATAAGGACAGGATATAAAGTGTAACCTTTACAAAAGACCACTTCTTTAAGTCTACCCCACTATACACTATACTTTTTTTTCTATCACGTAGTATGTTTTTTATATATTGTTTATGACATTTAACCTTTAAGGACCAGGCCCTTTTTTGTCTTTTCATTTCCATGTTTCACTCCCCACCTTCAAGAATCTATAACTTTTTTATTTTTACACGTAAAGAGCTGTGTGACGGCTTGTTTCCTGTGTAACAAATTGCACTTCATAGTAACGCTACTGAATATTCCATGCCATGTACTGGGAAGTGGGAAAAAAACTCCAAATGCAGTGAAAAGGGTGAAAACAACACATTTGCGGCTTGTGAGCTTGGATTTTACGGCTTTCATGTGCGCCCCAAATGATATGTCAACTTTATTCTTTAGGTCAGTCCGATTACTTGGATACCAAATCTGTATAAGTTTTATAATGTTTCATACATTTACAAAAATTAAAACCTCCTGTACAAAATGTTTTTTTTTTATTTTGCCATCTTCTTGTGCTAATAAATTTTTCATACTTTGTTGTACAGAGCTGTGGGTGGTGTCGCTTTTTGCAATATTTGACATCGTTTTCAATGATATAATTTTTTCGGACTGTTCGCCCTTTTGTCCACTTTTTATAGATTTTTTAATATTTTTCAACATGGCAAAAATGTGCCATTTTCGACTTAGGGTGCTATTTTCGGTTACAGAGCTAAATGCAGTGAAAAAACGTTATTATATTTTGATAGGTTGGGCATTTGCCGATGCGTCGATAAACTTTTTAAAATTTTTCTTTTTACTATTTTTTAGACTCCTTAGGGTACTTTGACCCAAGCTTGTCTGAACGATCCTATCATATACTGCCATACTGCGGTATGGCAGTATATAGGGATTTTCCTCCTCTTTCATTACAAAGTGCTGATAGCACATTGTAATGAAAGGGTTAAAACGAGACAGCCTCGGCACGGCTGTCATGGCAATGGATCGGGCAGTGGCGATCCTCGGCAAGATGGCAGCACCCATGCACTGCCATCTTTTTTAAGCCGCCAGCTTTGCGTTACCGGTAAGTCTTTGCTGCAATATGCAGCAAAGACTTACCAGCTATGGAGAAGGCTCAGCCCGTGAGCCCTCTCCATGCACCGGGAATACCACTTTTCAATGTAATTTTGGTCTAGAAAGAAATTATGCTCAACCCCTATACAGTCAAATTCAAAAGACACTTTTAGCGATGCAGCCTCCTCTCTTTCTTTTGTTTCTAGTGCTTGCAATATATTAACTAAACTCAGAAACAACGTAAAGATGGCAAGGATTATAGTTTGAGGCCCACGTAGGGAAACAAGTTCTTCAATGTCTAGGTGGATTTAGTTATGAATGAACAAAGAGTTTTCCATCGTTTTATGCTGTCAGCAAAAAATATGTACGAATTCTGTACTAAGGAAAAGTATAATGTATTATTGGGTGGAGTTGTCCCCCAACTGGATTGCCCCCTTGCTGTGCTAATAGAAATCCAAATGGTGGAGCATATGTAATTTAAAACGTAACTGTTACTAAATAAATTAATATGATCAATGCATAAAATGGTACAGTGTTTGTTATGGTAAATCAAAACAATTTGCATCCGTGCAAGTTATTCTAATAGAATTAATTAGTCTATCAGCATAAATATTTGGGTATCATAAATTGACATCACAATAAACACGCTGAATAGATTATTTTTAAATAATTGGGTGTTTGTCACAAGCAAGGTAAGGGTATCCTGTAGAAGTAGGGATATGATTCCAAAATATCCTTCCTTATATATGTTCTTAAATGATTTAAGGTGTTTCCCTATTGATGAGTTTGCAATGATGGCAATGTTGTCAAAAATGTGAAGTAAGGAAGAAAATGATAATATGAAGTAAGGAGCATATGTTTTTGTGGAGAATGAGTGTGAGGACCCCGGTATCAGGGTACCTGCCCCTAGTATTTCCCTCACTAAAAGAATCTATTATGCCCTAATGATCTCAACTTGGGGCAGTAGTCCTAGATGACTACCACCCCGACAGGAACTTATCCCTTGGCCATTGGGACCACCTGATCCATCAGGACAGATGGATATTTCGCCTCAAAACCACATCTCACAGTGGCCTAAATGAACAGCTGAGTTTTACATGTCTTTTGTGAAAAATCATTTTGAAAACAGTGGAATATTTCTTTTGTGTGATTTCAATGGTTCCACAGTTGTTTGTCTTACCAGCTATAAATCCATCTTTTATGTAACAAACATCCATTACCTTTTTCTATATATCAGAGGTTAACATGACAAACATTTCTTGTCCCCATTTTTACCTGCAAGATTTACAGCCCCAACAGGGTACTTCTATTACTTTCTCACTACCCGGTTCGCCCAAAACAAATATGGCGACAATGGTAAGTGATTCATGCGCAGTCGTCGGTTCTTAGAGTCAGAACCATTCCAGAACCTGGGCATCTGACTATGCCAATCATATGCTCCTCCTCGGCTGATGAAGCTTCTTCAATGAATGGGGAGGGGAAGTGTTCTTGAGTTACGTGCTGCAGGTAGAGAAGCGTGCCATATTTTAGTTTAAATACACTGCATCCTAGGTGAAATGTTATTAACCAATTATATCCTTTGTACTATTGTAAAGCAAGCTAGAAGCTGGTTGGACAGTGCTGCCACCTCACTAGGGGAGTATAAAAACCCCTAATGGGCGGGAGCACATGGTCAGACCCAAGAGGTCGTGTGCACATGTTTTTCAGTCTAAGCAGAAGCAGCGGAGAGTGTAGAACCTGCTACACAAGCCAGTGGCAAGCAGAGGTGTCTCAGGCCATCTGCCTGACACCTTGGTCAAGGAGACTAAGCCGCAGAGCAGAGGTCCACTGCCCAGACTCGGATGCATCTACCAACCCAGCCTAAGTCACTACCAGGCTGGGAGCAACCCTTTCTGCAGACCAGCTATCTCTTACCAGCTTTCCACCCTGCTGAACCTGCTGCTGTTGATGTCAGGCCACTGCCTGCTGTTCAAGTTCGAATAAAGAACCATGAGTTTATTTCAACAATGTGCCTCCATGTGATCCCTGGATCGGGCTGCTTCACTACACCTCAGAGGTTTCCCCATGGAGAAACCTCTTTCATCAGCCTCTCCCTCCATTATTCTTAGACACACCACCTGCTGGAGACCTGCCAGGCTGTAGGCCAGGGCTGTAGGCTCTTCCTCACAAGCCCAATACCAAGCAAGTGACCACAGCGTGCCCAAGGCCGTTATAAGCCTCTTCTTTGTTGTATTATGGGCATACGACTGTCTACGGGACCAAGAAGAAAGGCAGACCCCGAATGTTGGGGGATGTTGACAATGACATATTTTGGGAAATTAAATGGAGGTGGTAATGGGCATTGAATGGCCTTAGAATTCATATCTAGGACCCAGAGGATAACTCATTCAATCTACGATTGGTGGGGGTATTATGCCGTACTAGTTTACAATAACCATCTCTTTTTTGTTATAAGCTTTTTTTTATTGTTTGTGTTCAATAAAATATATACCTAAGAACGTGATATGTCGAGCTATCGGGATGGTGGATCCCTGGACCCTGCAGACAATGGACTCAATCCATAACCTGGGACCGAGGAGGTCTAAGTGTACCGGGTTTTCACCAGAAGCCTGCCGACACGGGTTAGAAGTCTCGGCCTGGCCGGAGTACCCACACGAGGTAGTGTCCTCGGCGCGGATTGTCTGCAGTGAAGCCAAAGTTTGAGGTACAGAAACAGCAGCGTCTGCTCGAGGTCAGACACCAGGAGAAGGGTCAGAGGCAGGCGTCAGAGAGCAAAGCAGAGTCCATCGTGTCGCAACAGGAGTTCCAAGCTAGAATGGACGAGCGAACAACAAGCACCCACACATGACAGCAAAAACGAACGTAGCAGGATCCCAGGACAAAGTAAGAGAGAAAATGACACGGAAGGTTCGGTAACACAGAACAAGAGTGAAAGAAGTCATACGCTTAGAAGACTACAGCGTAACGAGACAGGAGCCGTGAAACGCAGTGCAAATCGCTACAACAGAGCTTTCTCAAGGCTTGTGAGGCACAAAAGTATCAGTCAGGGTATTGATGGAGCAGGCAGAGTCAAAAAAAATAGCCTCCCCCATGGGAAAATAACCAAAGCGCACAATCAATGGACACATGGCCCTTAGATAAATTCCCTAGAAGGACACGCGGGCGCCTAGAAGTCACATGACGCTGCGACACACAGGAGAAGGAAGGCCGGGGACTCGGAGAACGGTGGGAGCACACACGCTGGGTGGGAAATGCGTGCGGGGGGGAAGGCGATGAAGCATCGGGTGAGCCTGAAACGCAGGAGGCCAGCGATGTGGTCTGCGAAGGCCGTGTCACCACTCCCAGCCCCCTAAGACTAAGAGCACCCATCGGCCACAAACACTCGGTCTCTTGGCTGGAAGAAATTCAGCAGAAGATCACGGTCCAGATTTGTCCTGCGGATCCAGACCTCTATTCTCGGACCCGAACCCCTTCCAGATCGAACCTAAGAAGAACCCGCTCCCCTAACTGTCTTTACTATAAAGGATGTCTTTTACTCACGTCTGATCAGCCCGGTTAAGAGATTGTAGGAGAAGGGTCAGGATGACAGGCTTGAGCAGGGATACATGGAAGGATGAGATCGTCATGGTGGATGGCACTGTAGGACAGGTTAACGGAGGACCTCGAACCGATCAGGACAGCTTACAGGGACTAGAATGTACCTGGAAGATAACCAGACCTTGTAACCCAGGAGAAAGACGGGGAGGGTCTACGTTCGTTGTCGCCTGGATTTAGTGCGAGCGAGACGCCCAAAGTAGAGATAATTAGTCTGCTCTCCAGACAGAACGAGGTCCTGCAACGACTTCTTCCCACCGCAGGAACATCCGTAGGGAAACGAGAGAGGAGGGGTGGGGAGTGGAATCCTTCCATAGACAAATAAAGAATGGAGCTGCACCAGCAGATTTGAATCCAGAGAGTTGTATGGAACTCTGACCCAGGGCAAACAAAGGGACCAGTCATCCTGACGGGCGAGACAAAATGACGCAGGTAGCAGCCCGACTCGGTGGACCCTCTCCACTCAACCATTGACTGAGGGTGTTTGGCTGAGGAAAAAGGCCACTCACCTGCAGTTGGCTGCAGAGTGATCGTCTAGAAGCGGGAGCAAATTGAACCTACCGACTTCAGAGACGATGTGCATGGGAAGCCCATTTAGCCGGATATATGTTGAAAGAAGAGGAGGAAATGAAGGGCGGAGAAGAAAGCTGGGGGGGGGTACGTGGGGGGGGCGAGCGGCTGGTGAGGCGGCAGCCGGACGGGTAGGCGGGGGCGGAGGGGGGGGTGTGGAGGGTGGGTTGGCAAATGGGGGGGCGGCCGACGGGTGTTGGGTGTGGTTGAGCGGGAGAGGCGTCCAAGCGGGGGGGGGGGAAGGAGAGGGGCACGAGGCCCGGAGGCTATGCGGGGGCGGACTGGAGGGGGGGAAGCTGGGGGGGCGCTGAGATGGTGCCCGGTCGCGGAGGCGTGCACCGCGGAGAAGATAAGGAAGGGTGTGGGCGGCCGGGGGCCCGTTAAGCTCGGAGCGGAGGGGGGGTGGGACGGGGGGGGCTGGAGCGGATGAAAGAGTGGTGGGTCTGGGAGAACCGGGCGAGTCTCAGGGGGGTCGCCAGCAAGCCAACCGAAGGGTGTGTGGGTGGAGGCCGCAATGAGATAACGGGGGGCGGGGCCCGGGGCGGGGGCGGACGGCGGGGGCGTGAGGCGCGGTAAGGCGACGCGCGTCGGTGGTGTCAGGAGGTGGGGTGCTTGGGGTGGGGCACGGGGGCGACTGGAGCGTTGGGGACGGGGGGAGGTGGGGAGGAGTCTTTACCCACAGATGGGGCGGAGGGGAGCGTGGTGTGAGTGCCGCGCCGAGAGCCGCTTGAGAGAGAGGCGGAGAAGGGGAACGGAGTAAGGGGCGCGGTGAACTTGGGTGGTGCGAGGGGTGGGGTAGAGCGGGGGGGGGGTGGGGCATGCTGAGGGACCGGTAGGCGAGTGGAGGGGAGTTGAGGCTGGGGGGGGCGGGGGAGTGCTGCCGCGGGCAGCGGTGGAAGAGTAGCGGGGGGGAAGGCGGCGGCCGGATGCGCGGCATGGGGCGGCGGGGACGGGGAGGCGGGGGGCTTGGCCGGGCGGTTGGTGGGGAGGGTGCGATGGGGGGAAGGGGGTGGGGGAAAGCGAAAGGGGGGGCGGGGGTGGAAGTGGCCGTGGGGTGGGCGCAGGGGGGTTGGGGGAGAAAGCGGGGAGGGGGGGGGGATGAGGGGGCTGGTTCGCCGGGGAGCTGTGGGGGGGTGTCTGGGTGGGGGGAGGGTGGGGCGGGTGGGTGGGGCGGGGGGGGGGGGCGGGATGGGGGAGAAGAGGGAGCGCAGGGTGGGTGTGGGGGTGGGTGGGGGCGAGGGGAGGCGTAGGGGGGGGGGGGTGTGAGGGGGTGTGCGTGGAGGTAGGGGATTGGCGGTGAGAGTGGTGTAGGGGGATGGAGCCAGGCACCGGGGGGGGGGAGGGGGGGGGGGGGGGGGGTGGGGGGGCGTAAGGCGGGGGTGGGGTGGAAGGGGGGGGGGGTGGGTATGTGGGTTTAGTTGGGGGTGGAGGTGGGGTGGTAGTAGGGTTAGGGGGGTTTATATGTTTTGGGTTGCTGTGGGGGGTGGGTAGACCTGGAAGAGGAACAGAAAACCGGTCTGTCACCACCCAGAGACCAGTATTTCCCGAGGAAAGATGAAGATCGTGACAAAGGTCCATAGCCACGTCGTGACCATGGGGACTACGGGTATCGGCAACGGAAGCAAGAGACCAGGACGGTTTTAGACGAGAAGGCTTATTTGAGCACAGGAGGTGCAGGATCCCACAAAGTCCCGAACATCTGTTGACCAAGTCAGGCAACACCAGTAGTTAGCGGGAAATGAGGGACCATGGTAGCCTTGACCCCAGGGGGAAGATATGGCCGCAAAACAAAATCATCTTCCGCCGGAGCAGGGTCGGGACATACAGCCAAGGCAGGGAAAGAAGAATCCCCAAAACAAAATCTCTCTCCGCAGAGCAGGTGGACATTAGTTCAAGGGGAAGCTGCGAAGATTCCAACAGGAGCGTTGGCTGACCAACTGCCAGGAAGAGATGATATAGGAGGAAACAGCTCTTCTCCAAACAACATCTGGGAGGCACGGGAATAGGACTCAAGCCTTGTATTCTCTCTTGCTGGTCGGACGTAGTGGATCATGCAAATATTGGGAAGCGAGGTAGAAGATAGTGACCAAGGCGCTTGCTGGGACTAAGAAGCGTGGTGGTCTGGAGTACGAAAGTTCTTACATGCTGGTGTAAACAGACTGGATAAGCGCAGATCCTCACATAAGAAGTTCACCATTCTTCAGGGCAAGTTTGATAAGCCAAAAGTTCCTTGTCACCAATAGAGTAGTTCTTCTCTGCAGGAGGAAAAAAGTTTAGAAAAGAACTGCACGTAACTGTTCGGCCCCTGGGTCCCTTCTGGGTAGGAAGCAAGCCCCTGCACCGAAGAAGATGGTCCACTTCCCAAGATAAAGAGCTTCTCTGTGATCAGGTCTAGAGAGGATCGGAGCTTTTGCAAAGGCGGATTTTAACTTTGCAAGGCTTCTCTGCCAAGTTGCAGCTTCTTGGCACGATTAGAGCAAACAAGAGTTAGAAAAATGTAGAATGAACTTTCGGTGGTAGTTTGTGAAGCCTAGGACTACTGAATGGCGCGGAAGACCCTCTGGACGTTGGCCATGAAGAACGGCAGACAATTTCGGTAGGATCCATCTGGAGTCCCCTGTCTGCGAGATGTAACCAAGAAAAGGTAGACTCCGTTGATGGAAGAGACTATTTCGAGTTTAGCGTTAGAGACAAATGTGGCCTAGACAGGGCGGCCTAGGATTGCTGTACGTGAGATTGATGAGTCTTGAGTTCGGCGGAGAAACACCAAGATGTCATTATCCGGCTGACCACTACACACGTATACGAAGCGTTGAGAAGATGTCATTGACAAACTCTTGGAAGACAGCTGGAGCATTGCAAAACCAAAAGGCATCACAAGGATATTCGAAGTGACCATCTCGGGTGTTAAATGCTGTCTTCCATGTGTCTCCTTGCGGATACGAATAGATTGTAAGCCCGCAAAGATCCAAAATTGGAACCGCCATGCGGTTAAACAGTTCTGTGATCAGTGGCAGAGGGTAGCGGTTTTTAACCGTGATCTTATTAAAGTCACGATAACAATACAAGGCACGCACGGAGCCAGCCTTCTGGTAACAAAGAAGAATCTCCACCCGCAGGAGAAGAGGATATCCGTATGAACCTCTTTGCAAGTTCTCCTGGATATAGACATGGCAGTTGGTCTCAGGACGGAGGATGGATAACCGGCTCTGGGAGGAGAAGTTGCCCGGCAATAACTTACTAGGGAAAGAGGAGGGTCGATGCGGTGGCAAAGTTCGCCTGCTTTTTAGAAAAGAAGTCCAGAGAGAAGTCCTGGTAGACGTGGGTGAAAACTCTCAAGGGCTTCCTAGACAGAGAGGAGGCCCTAAAGGTACAGGAGAGAGGGCCCCCATACAGCCGGAATGGCACTCAGGACCTAATGAGGATATCCCTGTCATCCAATTGAGTGAACAGGTATGGAGCTGATGCCACGGAAGACCCCCAAAGGATGAGGCGGTACGTGCACCGATGGGGGGTAGCCTTTCCACAAGGACAGTCTCCTCCTTTGTCTAAACTCCACTTGCCAGAACGAAGCTTGGGTGCGTCGGTACAGGACCAGGGTCAGCGAGAGGATACTGTGCGCACTTACAGATAAGATGACCAACGGCTTCTCAGGCAAACCACTGGATGTGATGCCGGGAGACCAGAGCGGCATACCACGAATTTCATCTGCAGAACCGGATCCAAGAACAGCGACGACATGGATCTGGAGGCCTGGCGCCATGCTGAGAATAAACACCGGAATCATCAGACGTTTGAGAAGAGCTTGGCATGACCTAGGGACGCTTCTCCCAAGAAACCTAGTGCTCCGGCGTTTCCCGGCGCTGAAGACGGATAGGACAGGACCCGATGAAAGTGCCGGTAAGCGACTAACAGAACCATAAAGGCAAAGGTTACCCTGGGCGTCTTCTGATGCGTTCACTGGGAGGAGATCTAGCCTCTGTCCACCTCCATAGGCTTCAACTGCAGGTGGTATGACCAGAGCAGGCGGGCTAAGTGAGTTCTTTCGAACGGGCCGGGTTCCAGGCGGCGGAAGGCGTCGAGGACCGACTTGAGGTTTGCTCGACGGGTGATACTCAATCAGCACGACTCTCTCAAATCGACAAACCGATATAAATCAATCGGGTGCTCGGACAAGTTGAGAGACCACTCAAGTAGGACGGAGTGTCAGTAATCACGAGCTCCAAGGTCCACTGAAGAAGCGTTTCCTTTCCTAGGCTGAGCCCTTTTGAAAGCGCCTGGCCAACAGGGTCTGCGTCATTAGTAAGAAGCTCTCGAGGCCAGCGTGCGGCACTGGACTGCAACTCCCAGAAGAATTTCACCCTGGGTAGCAAGGACTTGGTGAGAGGAGCCAGTGGCCGTTTCTCTCTCTTCGAAGGAGGAAATTCAGACAGAAAGGCCGCAAGAACTGTAAATGTGGTCAGTGCTATCCCAAAAGGGGTGCGTAGTCCCAGGCCAAGCGCTTTCACCCGGAGAGAAAGAGAAGCTGATATACACAAAGGCCACCAAGCACCTGATCGCTCGTGAGAAACCGGTTCCGGACGGGCATAAGTTCTATGTGCAAGGAGGTACACGAATGAAGAATCAAGTTTCTTCTGCACATCTTGTCGGAGTCCGCCATCCTACTTTGTGGGCATGGACAGCCGTAGTCTGGGTCTGCAGCAGAGGGATAAGACAAACCGAGCAAAATAGAAGCCTGGACCTTGTGCTGGTTAGAAAGTTAATTGCGGCGACATGGGCAGTACACTGTTCCACTGAAATCTTTGCGCAGCAATCGCTCGAAGATTGGTGTGATCACCGATGGTAGCGAGACAGGACTTTACTTGGGAGGCGGAACCTCAGCGGGATCCATGGCTCTGATCTTATACTGTCATAGCTTACGGGATGGTGATCCACTGGAACACGTGCAGACGATGACTCAAGCCAATTACAATGGGACCGGCGCCATGTCTAATGGTACCAGTTTTATCACCAAGCCCGCCGCAAAGCGTAGGTTAGACAAGCACGGGGCCCGTGGATACCAGACCAAGCGGTTCGTTTCTCTCTCGGGCTGTGACTGTCTGAGTGGCTGGCAGGTACGGACAATGGCCAGCAGTATCAATGAATCAGTCCAAGCGCTCGCACAGTTCAGCGCACAGCGGTACAGGTGGGTCAGGCTGGCAAAATGCACACGTCAGAGTCCAATTCGGGGTCAGCAACAGGAGGTCCAAGCAGAAGGGACGGGCAACAGCAGCCACACGACACAGCAACCGGAGGAACACTGGACACGGGGAACACGGAGGAGGTCAGGTAACAAAGGAACCACAGAGGAAGTCAGGTACGCAGTAGACAACAGGAACGCGGAGTACACTGGAACGCAGGCAAATCCAACACGAGCCTTTCTCTAAGGCTGTGAGCACAAGATCCGGCAGTGTTAGATGGGAGAGACAGATATATAAAAAGCATCATGGGAAATAACCAGACCACCAGATCAATGCGCGCTGGCCCCTTAACTTTCCAGACGGTGCCGCGCGCCGCGTTCTAGCCACCGTATCATACCCGCTAGCACGGAGCGAGGAGGGACTCGGAGAGCGGGTAGAGGTGAGTACCACAGCTGGCGAGCGCGTCCTGCGGGGAGAAGTAGGTGAAGCGACGGTGGGCCGCAGGTCGACCTGTGCGACATTGACAAGTATAATTCGTATTTCCATGAATTGGTATCTACCTCTAAATTAATGATAACCCATACCAAATAGAATACATGTTCCTTTATATGCTTTAATTTATATGTACAAGGAACTAACTAGCTACTGACATAAAAGAACAAGAAAACAAAGAAAAAACAGTGAAAAAGGTCTGCCAGTTGATTTATGGAAAATGAGAAGTTTGACTCAACGGTGATATAAATTGTGCAAAATATCAATACTTGTTGTCTTTACATATTGTGCGTGGAAGCATAGTCACCCAGTGTTTTTATGAATCCGCGAATCCACCAAAATTTGATTGATTGGTCTAGGAGTGTTGCTTGGAATATGTATTTATTGACATGGGCTTGTTGAGACGCTCCTAAGTGGCTGCGTGGGATGAAATTAGTGTTTTGGTTGCAACTTCTGGGTTTTTGACTCTCCCTAATAATTTTCTGTATAAGTTGTTGGAGCGTTTTTAATTGTAGAAGTTTGGGGTATGGATAGGTAGTTACGAAAACAGTAAAGAATTTTGGGGATTTTTTCCGGTAACTCACTATTTTTGTTGCTGCGTATTCTCCCCAGCCAATGAGTTGCTTGTAGATCTATGTTGTATTTTTTCTGGTATTAGTTGGTTGTAATGTGTAGAGATTATATTGTTAATTGGGTATGTTTGGTAATCCTAGGCATGGATTTCTCATTTGGACCAAACATAGGAAATGGTTTGTAGTTTATTTATACATATGGTGATTGGGTAGATCCATGTTAGAATAAGGATTTGGTATCATCCAATTTATAGAGATAACTGTAGCCAAACTTTCAAGTATCTGGGTTAGATGTGGTGGGGTGTTTTCTGGGGAAGCCAGGCATATTCATGAATACTATGCAAAGAAGACCTTTCCTTGGTCTGTTGGTCCAATTGTGCAAACTTGTAGTGTGGAGAAAGTCTAAGTGTTTGGGCAACGGGTTTCCATAATTAGGGTTAACAAATAAAGGGGATAGGGGCAAGCCCTGATGTGTTCCATTGGTTATTTTCTAAATTTGGACCAGTCAGAATTATTATACTAGTCCTAATAAAGGCCGGAATGGTCGGTGGCAGATATCCTAAAGCTATTTAAAGTGTCTTCTTTCATGTCTAGTGTTTCTTCATATACCTTCTCTGCATCAAGGTGAGGGAGAGCAGAGAAGGCGTTTCAATGTGTCCAGCCCGAGAGAGAAATATATAAATCTATGTTGTTGCATCATAAGTTTGTCTTCCACATTGACACAAACCGACGTGATTTTTGTGAACTACTAGTGGGTTATATCTGCTAACATTTTTTCCGTAAATTTTAAGATCGTGTTGAGTAATGAGATGGGTCGGAAATTTGTGGAGTTTTTATAGTGGAGTTTGCCTCTGGTTTAGAGAGGGTAATTATTCCTGATTTACACCATTTCTCTTGGGGAATTTGCCTATATTGGAGATGTTTTTAATAATATTCAGAGATGTTAAATAATATGCGATCATTTATATTTTTATAAAAATTATTGGTAAGACCATCAGGGCCGCCCGGGTGATTTGGGTGTTGTAGGTGTTTGTTGTATTTAATCTGTGCAGTTCAGACTTGTCGCGCGGTGGAGACCAAGGTCGAGGTACAAAGTCAGCATGCAATACTCGTGTCGGGGACAGGAATGCGACGCAAGACAGGAACAGCAAAGGTTCAGTTGTCTGGGATGGCGAGCAGGAGTGGGCATCGGCACAGAAGGACCCGTAATCGGGAACCAGTTCCAGCTTGGTCACGACGGGATGATCATTGTTCACGGGAACAGCGTCCCAGGAACAATGCTTCCTACTTTGTGCAATAGATCCAACGGGAGTAGATGCCATGGAGAACAAGATCCCTTTTAGGCATACGCAATCAGTGTGCGCTGGATCCCTTTGAATTCGTCCCGTCCGCTTTTCCGGAGCATGTCGCTCCCTAGGGGACACCGAAATCGCCATTGCCATTGGGAAGTACCAGAATGGGAGTTCCAGGAGCGTGTTGGGTGAGTGACACACAGGGTAGTACGAGCTCGCCCTCGTAGAGGGTGCATTGGGTGTGCTTGTGCACCTGGGATGGTGGATCCAGGACTCCTTCGTAACAGTAACTTTTCCCCCATTTTACCCGCCCCCCCGGAGCAATACCCCCGTGACAGTAACCCCCGCCACCCCCACTTTCCCACCCCTTCGGCCCTTCCCTCACTTTCTAGTCTGATGAACCTTTGAAGGAGGCTACGGTCTAGAACTGCTTTTTCCTCTAGGCTCTTCACGGACTCTCTCCTCAAGGATGCCAACCACAATTTGGTTATATTCACCACACCCCCTGAAACTACGGCACCCTGCCTAAGTAATATCACAGTAATAGATTCCAACAGTAATCCCATATAAGGTATACCCAGTTTAATTACCACAATCCTAGCACTTTTTTACTTATACGAGATTCCCCCATAGACTTCAGTATACTAGCAAATATGCCAACACCCAGCTACCATACAGGTTTATGGTAATGCTTGAATTAGCCTTTAGATGAACATTAGAGATGGCGAGACCTATAAATGCTCGGGTGCGTCGTTATTCGAGACCAACTGTTCCAGAGATCGGTGCTAGTCTCGAATAAGACACCTAATTGAAGTCAATGGGAGCATCATCCCGAGCATTTTCAAAGGGACCATTGGTTAAGGAATAAAATGTGTTTTTAATGAAAAGATGTCGTCTGATAAGTTAGGCAGAGTATCGCACAACATTCTGCAATCATGCTCACTGTTCCACCGCGTAATTATCTCCCGAAAAAGTCTATAGTGTGAAGAAAAGTGAAGAATAGAATAAAAAGTGAACCACAGGATCATTTAAGTGAAAAAACGCAGTGAAAAACCCCAGTGAAGAATAGATACAGATGTTAGGACATCTGCTTACTGTCCGGGGTGATACTGCTGTCCCGGGATACGCTCTCTTCTTCCACTGAAGTTCTCCCGTGATGACCAGATGTCTCCTCGTGCTGCCCGATGTCTCCCCCGTGATGAACCGATGTCTCCCCCCATGATGCACGATGTTTTCAAAGTTGCGCCCGATGTCGCACCGTGCTGCCCCGATGTCTAAAACGTGCTGCCCGATGTTCTACCCCGTTGATGCCAGATGTCCAACGATGCCCGATGTTCCCGTGCTTGCCCGATGGCTCCCACGTGCTGCCGTATTTGCTCCCCGTGCTGCAGATGTCTCCCCCGTGCTGCCCGAGTCTTCCCCCGTGCTGCCCGATGTCTCCCCGTGCGACACGAGTCTCCCCCGTGCTGCCCGATGTTTCCCGTGCTGCCAGGATGTCTCCCCGTGCTGCCCCGACGTATTCCCCGTGCTGCCCGAGGTCTTCCCGTGATGCCCGATGTCTCCGTGTGCCCGATGTATCCCCGTCTGCCGAAGGTCTCCCCCGTGTGGCGCCGATGTCTCCAGTGATGGACGAGTCTCCACCCGTGCTGCCGATGTCTCCCCCGTGCTGCCCGATTGTTCTCACCGCGCTGCAGAGGTCTCCCACCGTGCTGCCCGGATTGTCTACCCACGCGCGCTCTCCGAGTCTTCCCACGTGCTGATTGATGTCTCCTGCTGATTGATGTCTCCCTGCTGCCGTTCCGCGCGGATCTTCCGATACCAAGTTAACCTAAAAGCATGAGATAGCAATTTCCCCCAAACCCTGTTTTCTTTCCCTTCGGCCCTTTCTTTCTGTCCATTTTCACTTCCGTCCCCTTCTTTCCCCCCCCCCTCCATCTTTTTTTCCCCCCCCTCTAGAACTTACGTTCTCTGTATCCCCAATCATTTATTTACTATCACTGTTGTTACTACCCACCATGGTCCTCTTCTTCACTTAAATGATTCTGTGTTGTCTCACTGTGCCTTATACCTTTTTTATTCTTTCTTTTCATCAACTCTGCTCTTCACTGTGTTTTTTTAGTAACATGTCTTAGATACAGAGCTATTCTTGTGGGAGCGTTCAAATACTCGTCCCCCTTCCTTGTTTTTATTGACACGAGCCGTCTCGAGCCTACTGAATACTCGATCTTACTTGAGTCATTGCAGCTAGTGCCCCTACGAGTCCCTTTCTCCCCCCTTTATACCAGACCCAGCTCCCGAATGAACATCATACACAAAATATTTGTCTTTTCAGTCATTTAAATGAAATCAATAGTGCACACTGAATTGTTTTGTTTGGGTAGTAGCCCCCCGACCGAATGACTTATTGTCTAATCTCCATATTAAGTGAGGTGACGTGAACAGGTCTCTTACCCGGAGGAATCAGGCAAAGGATCGCATCAGCGGACACACCCACCCCAGTTGCCCTGTTAACACAAAAGTGACATGAGAAAAAGCTGAATATGTTATCAGGATTACTGTGGTCAAATTGATGGCAAACCATAATGAACTCAGCTGTGTTATTAGTTAATTTATGAAGTGCTCGGAAACGTAACAGAGGTGGCCAAAATTCATCCCTCCATAACCAGCAAATCAGTTACAGGAGAGAAGCTTACAGGACTTGTTAATCCACAGTCTAAACCCGGAGAAACCAGTGGTACATGACTGGATAAGAGAACCAAAAGGACTTTTTGATGCGGACGTGCTCAACCTTACAAGTCCTTTACAACATGTACATCCAGGTAATACAAATGCATCCCCAGGAGAAAGGTTTAAATATGACTAATTGTTATTCTGTGCGGGTGTTTATAAAAGGATGGGCAGGAACAGAGTCTGACAGAAACTGGCGCAAGGACCTAGTAAATATGCCACATTATGTTTATTAGTACTGTGTCTTGTAGAGGCCTGTAGAAAGGGATAAGAACATTGAGAGAAATTTCTACGCATAAGCTCTAACAGCTGGTCATTCCACATATATAGTAGGGAAGGAAAAAGACCAGACATGTACTAGAAAATAAATTCACCCACTATCTGAGCCCAATTCAAACGGAAAAGGGTAGGAAACAACGAAAAAATATAATCACTTAATTTTGGTATAAAATTTTGTGAAACTTATCTTATTTCATTATAATATAGCCAATAATTATAATATTATAAATATATATATATATATATATAATATAGATCTGTATGTATGAATGTATATTTAACAGAATCTGTAGGCTTTGGGGGAGGTCATCTTATACGTACTTTTGGTACTATGTTTGCATGGTCACCATTTTCATTCTGGCATTTGTGCATTCCATATAAACACTTGCGCTGTATGTATATAAGGCTGTACGGGCACCTGTGGCTGTTTTGTAAGGGTGCATTCTAATCCAATGTAATCTGGTGCTAGTCCTCAATGGGGGTCAGTTACTAAGGGCCCGATTCGCGTTTTCCCGACGTGTTACCAGAATATTTCCAATTGCGCCGATTGTACCTGAAGTGCACCCGGGGAGATTGTGGCGACGCGATCGGATTGTGGCGGGCATCGGCGTCGCCATGGAGGCCAACGGCAAAACGGGGGGTGTGGCCGAACGAAAACCGACGTATTCGGAAAACCAGCCGCATTTAAAAACTGAAAAAAGTGTGCTTGGAGGAGCGCTCTTACCTACACCTGGTCCGAGGTCCGGTGCATTTACGCGCGATTGAGATGATTCAGAGCAAGCAGAGCACATCGGTGGACGCGAAGAAAAGACATCATTAAATCACGGCCGGACCCGAATTCCAGAGCAGAGAAACGCGACGCTGGATAGCGAATGGACCGGTAAGTAATTCTGCCATATATGTCCTCTATATGTACTCTATCCTGTAGATCAGCAACTTTTTAACATCTAATATGTTATACATTGGGATGTTTAGTAGCCTTCCTTTAGATTGGATAGATATTGGGTTAATAGTTTTTTGGCCAATTACTTATGGTAGTGAATCCTCTTAGGGCACGCATTAAAAAGAACTAACATATATACACCATACACCTCTGTGCCAATGTAAGTCTATGGGAAAATGTTTTGTCATGTTTGTGCTTTAATTTATCCCTCCCCCTCCCCCTGTAGAAGGTTTATAAAGAAAACAGTCCAGTCCCTGGTGTCCTGCAGTTAAAGAACAGAGCTTGGAAGCGGATACTCTGCCAGACTGACTAGAAGAAAAAGCAGAGATGGGGACAATCTGCCACAGTACTTTGGCATCTAGTGAGCCAGGGTTACCAGCTAGCCAAGGCATTTAATCATCATGAATCCTTCCTTCCGCTGAGGAGAACAGAGAAGCCTATCTAGCTTTTGTATGTTTCTGAATTTACCTCAGCAAAAAATAAGACTGCAGACAATGACTCTCTGGACTTATTTCTTATTGGTGCTCCACCCCTTACGATCCCTTCAGAGAGATGCAATACATGTGATACCTTGACCAGATATGGAGGACCTGTATATATAATAAATGACCTACTCCTATCTATGCATTTTTATTAAAATTTTTGAAAGCGACAGTTCAACCTATTTTCAAAATGAGAATAGATCACCCATTGTGCAGTGCACCAAAGGGTTTCAAACCAAAACTTTAAAGCATAAAGAAGTGTTAACAAAAACAAAAAAAAATAACAATAGAAAGTTGGTTATCAGTAGTAATCAAGTTTAGGTAGTGATCTATGAACAGCTGGTGTGTGATGGCTAGATGTTGTCTTACATAGGAAGTTTAGCAGCAGAGGGGAAGCGGTGAAATCCACCAGAGAATGGTAGGTATAGAATGGTTCTGGGACTAAGAGAGAGGGCACTGTGCTACAAATTAATAATGGGTGGGGGCTAGTGACCAGTATATTTTTAAGGGGATTGCTAAACAGTATATTAAGAGGGTGCTGGGATATATTTTTATTAATAAATGGGACTACTGTACAAAATTAATATGGGGTTTGCTCTATATTAGGTTTTATCTCTATATTAATAATAAAAGGGGCCAATGAACTCTTTATCAACCCTTTTGGAGCCAGAATTCAAGAATTCTGACACCCAAACTATTCATATTTTGGTGATGGATCTGGGGATTGTTTCATCATTTTTTGTGGATGATATGATGTTTTCATTACTACAATTTTGAGAAAAACAATATGACCTCTGTCATTTTTATTCAAATTTTTATTGTTCATTTGGAATTTTGGATGTTTTTCGGGACATTGTTTACACAGTGGATAACTGTTTTTGTATTTGATTAGAACAAACATTTTGGTGTGGGGATACTAATATTGTTTATGATTTATTGATTATTAATATCTGATTTGTTTATAATATCTGCATCGCAGACTTTAGCACATAGGGGCACATTGGAGGAGAGAGTTCACCGACAGTGCATTGGTCCGATGATGCACTGTGCTGGACATCATTAAGATCAGATATCCTGCATGGTCACTTCCCTGGCAGGTCAACAAGAGTTACCTTCTAACCTGGTGATGTAAGGCGATGATCATGTGACACAATTGAAAGTTAAATCCGGCTCAGTCCAACATCAGTCGGATTGTCCGCCAGCCAGCCCACCTTTTTCAGTGAATGAAAGCCGCGCAGCTGTCCAAAAATCTATGTGTGTGAACAGTCCCTCTAAAATACCTGTCAAGGCTATAAAATGAAAAAACCCGAAGCGTGTGGAATCCAACAAAAGTGCAGCGTGGAACTTAGTAAATAAGCCTATAGGTCACATCCTCTATGGGGAATCTTACACATTGGTGTCACAATGTGTCATGCATATAGCTAATTTATGAGTGTGCAAAGATTTTATAATTTTTTCTCACAGTTTGATGATATTAACGACTGGACATTGGGCCATTACAAAAATTCTTATCACTGAGGGCCTATCAACTTCTTTAGAATAGTACCAGTTTTCTAGAATATTACTTCTTCAACTGATTTCTAGACTACTACGCTCATTTAGGTTGAACATAGTGTTTGTAAATTGTTATATGTATTTCAATGAATCTTTTTGAATATATGTAACCTGTTAAGTAAATGAGAATTTACCGTTGTGTACTAAAATTAATGAATACAATGATATGCATCGGTCAAGGCTGCTTTATTGGTTTAACTTGGACTGTGCAGTAGAAAAATCTACTGCACCCTTCCTGCCTGGTAAACTCATCACGACTGTCGTGTCCAATTGCCAAAAACGGGGAGCCATGGTATAAAGGAGACAGAGAGATGCTGGTAGAGGGTAAGCAGTGGCATAGCAGATATAGGGAACCTGTACCAGATTTAACCCCATGTAACTATACTCCACCAGATGGGATATGAAATGTCCTTTCGTAGAATTCCTTTCCTTATGTGAAATTTCTGCCAATCTAATTCCAATTTGATAGGAGTGAGTACTAACTTTTTTAAACAACGCTGTTGGTGTAATATTAAAGATACGATTCTTCAGTTGCCTGGACTTATGGTTCTGTCAGCTACAGAATCAGAGATACAGACAATTGAGAAAAAAGAGGTCGAGGAATGGGTTTTATCTTTTAGATAAAAAGTGACAGATCCTCCTTGCCATCTCTAAACTTGACTCATCTCAGGCCAGGGAATATTTTACATGAAAAAGGGCGGAAGATCTGGTGGTTTAGGTTTTCTAAGCAATTTTCAATGTGTGGGGGTAGTAACACAGGACAAAAGGGTTTAATATGCTGAGGTAAACCCATATAGAGAAAATAAAGTGTGTCAACGCTTTAGAGAAATTCCTTCAAGCAGTTGGTTATGTGAGATAAGAGGAAAACCCCTACAGTTACATAAGAGTTAACAGTACTAAGATGAACTATGTAATGTTACCACTTGACAGCTCTGCATTCAATATATTTAAGCTCAAAATCAGAGGTGAGCCGGCATCATACACAATGGGGTGTCAGCTTGAACGTGCATGTCATAGGCTGATGCAGCTAATACCTGCAAAACTTCAATATTGCAGGGTTTATCATGAACAAGCATGAGCGATTAGGTCCCATGGCGGAAGAAATAAAAAAGTAAAAAAAAAGTTATTCCATAAAAAATACATAATAAAATAATAAAAAGGGCCCAAATTCCATTAATACAAAAATGACATATTGGGCTTATTTACTAAGGGTCGCGCACTGCACTTTGTTGGACTTTCCGACCCGTTTTTTGCGTTTGGCTGTGGCAGGTATTTACAGAAGTCTGCGCTGGCATTGTGTCACAAGCGATCGAATTTTGGGCAGCTGCGTTGGCTTCATGGACGAGAAATGGGGGGGGGTGCCGTCAAATGATTGACTGATTCGGACTGAGGACGCGGGGTATTTAACTTTCAAATGGTCCAAAAGTCAAGCACTTACATACACCGGAGAAGAAGTTGGATTACTCCGGCGGGACCTGAGGGGGGAAGCGACACATGCAAGATATCGGGTGCACGATCTTGATCGTGAATTGCGGCAGAATGCATTATCGTCGGACAATGCACTTTCAGGGAACTTGTCGGACAGGTAGGTAAAGTCCCCATAATGTGAAAAAGGTGAAAATCATAACACAATCCCCACAGTAAGTATAGTATTATTAAAAAATTAATATGTTTTCAGCAATAGGGGATACCAACCCCAAAATGGTATCACTTAAAATACATCATCCCGCAAAAAAATTGCCCACCAATAGGGAAGCTTAAGTCTGACGCTTCCTGCAAGCCCTGATTATTCGATAATTCTGCGTTTCCTAGTCTCCTGCGTTCCGTGTCTCCGCGTTCATGTGTATTCCTGCGTTTCAGTGTGTTCCTGCTCCTGAGTCCTGTGTACAGTGTTCCATCCATGTTCCTGTGTTACAGTGTTCATCCAGTGCTGTGTTCCTGATGATTGTGTACTCTGTTCCCATTCCCATCTGCCAGACCTCCCGTTGCTGACACCGGATTGGACTGACCCTGCATCTCTGCTGCCTGCCCGACCCGTGCCGCACCCACCACAAGATTGTCTATCTTAAGGTACCTAACCTCAGCTTTGCCACCACAGGCTCGCACCTGTGGAACGACTGGTGGTACCCTTCCGCAGCAAGTCCATCCCGCTTTGCGGCGGGCTCTGGTGAAGACCAGGTGCCACTTAGATCGGGTTCCAGGTGTTGGATAGTATCGCCTCCCGAGGTGGTCCATTGGATCCACACATCCGAAGACTGATAGATTTTGTTAGGTCGACATGTTTTAAGAGATATAACATTTAATTTTTTTGAATTTGGAGTTGTTTTAGGGCTGTTTTTTGTGGGAAAAGCTTTTTGTAATTTCTATTGGTAGCATGTTCGGGTAAATGCTATTTTGACACTTTTCTTATTCAGTTGGATGTGAAAATATCGTAATTTTGTGTGTTTTTAAAAAAAAAATCTTTTACGGGTTCCCATACGGTTCAGTAAAAATGTTATTTTATGTTGGGTTGTTACGGATGTGATCATACCCAGTATGTATTGTTTTGGGTGATTTTCACTTTGTTATTATTAGATTTGTATCTGATGGGACTTAGGGGATCTTTATTTATATTTTCATTATTTTCTTTATTTTGACTCTTCTTCATGGCATAGGTGACATAAGCACGGCTCGATCTGCAGGGCATTTACTGACGACAGCCCATGGGGTACTTAATTGGACACATCGATTGCCAGGGAAGCGGCTGGCAACCCTCGACGCCTGCAATGACCGATGAATCTCGGGGTTTTTTTAAACAGCCGGGATACGGAGTATCACATACAGCCGAGATTGCGAGAGTCAAATACAGGCTGAGCTCCCACAGCAAATCGCCAGGGCTTTGACACTAAGGGGCTGGGTGAGCGTGAGGAGGTACATGTAAGTTGGGAGGGCAGCAAAATGTACATGTATGTCTAATGCCACCAAAGGGGGTAATGGTCTGGCCTATCAAGTAGTCCCTGAATGGTTCTATGCCTCAATGATGGTCAAGCATCTTTTCTCTACCATGGATACATTTTTAAGGACATGCCTTTCCTACTCAAGGTTTAGAACACGGATGTTCTTCCCCACCAATAATTTGTGACCAAACACGCTCCTACGTATGTGTAATTAAAATAAGACAGATTGGTCAAGGAAAACGCCGAGGCGGGGAGGAAAAGAATAAAGGAGGTACGGCGAAAGGGATAAAAGAGTAGGCACCAGGGCAAAGATGTGAAAGGAAGAAGTAAAGGAGATAGATAAACGAAAAGAAAAGAAAAAATGACGGTGGGCCCAGAGTCCTGACACTTGCAAAACAGTTTATATAACAACAGTATATGTGATTAAAGCACTGGCGGAAGCTGGTCCGCCAGCACCTGATCCAGGGTTGTACTGTTGGACGAGTTCGTCTGCGGCTGGCAGCATCGTGGCAGGCCTTGTGGCCCGCATGCACAAGCTCACTGGGGAAGCGCCTAGGAAGGCAGGGGCGGATCAGGAGCGGGGAGATGAGACCCGCTGGCGCGGCGCCTGCGGAAGCGAGAAGCACGGGTGAGCCCGCGACCGCGATGTGGGTCGCGGGTCGACCTGTGACAGTTACATGTATTTCATTGAATGGTATACATTATGATACCATACAAATGTGATATAAATGTTACCTTTATATGCCTTAATTATAGTAACAAGGTAAACTAGCTACTGACATAAAAGAACAAGAAAAACAAAGAAAAAACAGAAAGAGGCCTGCCAGTTGATTTAGGAAAATGAGAAGTTTGACTAACGGTGATATAAATGTGCAAAATATCAATATTGTTGTCTTTACATATGTGCGTGGTGGAAGCATAGTCACCCAGTTTTTATGAATCCGCGATCCACCAAAATTTGATTTGGTCTAGGAGTGTTGCTTGGAAATATGTATTTATGCATGGGCTGTTGAGACCTCCTAAGTGGCTGGGTAGAATTAGTGTTTTGGTTGCAATTCTGGGTTTTTGACTCTTCCCTAATAATTTCTGTATAAGTTGTTGGAGACGTTTTATTGTAGAAGTTGGGGTATGGATAGGTAAGTTACGAAAAAAGTAAAGAATTTTGGGTAACATCAGCATTTTTGTTGCTGCTATTCTCCCCAGCCAAGATATTGCTTGTATGTCTTTTTGTAGCTGGTTGATTAGTTGGTTGTAATTGGTAGAGATTATCTTGTTAATTGGGTATGTTAGGGTAATCCCTAGGCATGGGATTTCTCCATTGGACCAAACATAGGGAAATTGGTTTGTTAGTTTTATACATATGGTGTCTGGGATACCCATGTTTAGAATAAGGGATTTGGTAACATTCACTTTATAATAGATAACTGAGCCAAATCTTTCAATTATCTGGGTTAGATGTGGTGGGGTGTTTTCTGGGGAAGCCAGGCATATTATGACATCATCTGCAAAGAGACCTATTCCTTGGTCTGTTGGTCGAACTTGCAAACCTTGTAGGTGTGGAGAAAGTCTAATGTGTTGGGCAAAGGGTTCCATAATTAGGGTAAAAATAAAGGGGATAAGGGGCAGCCCTGATGTGTTCCATTGGTTATTTTAAACGGGTTAGAAACCGCTCCTGATGTGTAAGTTCTGGCAGTAGAATTATTATATAGTCCTAATATAAGTGTCCGGAATTGGGGTGGGATATCAAACTCTTTAAGTGTTTCTTTCATGTAGTGTTTCTTCATTCCTTCTCTGCATCCAAGGTGAGGAGCAGAGAAGGCGTTCAATGTGTCCCAGACGGAGAGATCAAATATATAAATCTATGTGTTGCATCATAAGTTTGTCTTCCCTTGACAAAACCGACTTGATCTTTGTGAACTACTAGTGGGGTTATATCTGCTAACATTTTTCCGTAAATTTTAAGATCTGTGTTGAGTAATGAGATGGGTCGGAAATTTGTTGGAGTAGTGGGGAGTTTCCCTGGTTTAGAGAGGGTAATTATTACTGCTTCCACCATTTCTGTGGGGAATTTGCCTATATTGGAGATGTTATTAAATAATATTCAGAGATGTTAAATAATATGCGATTTATATTTTTTATAAAAATTATTGGTAAGACCATCAGGGCCGGGTGATTTGTGTTGTAATGTGTTTGTTTATTTAATCTGTGCAGTTCAGACTTGTCCGCGGTGGAAGCCAAGGTCGAGGTACAAAGTCAGCATGCAATCTCGTGGTCGGGGACAGGCAGGAGGTCAAGACAGGCAGCAAAGGTTCAGTGTCTGGGATGGAGCAGGAGGTCAGGGCAGGCAGTAAAGGACCGTAATCGGGAACAGGTCCAGGGTCACGACGGGAGATCGATATACGGGAACAGGTCACAGGAAACAGCTTTCTCTTGTGCAAAGATCAGACGGGAGATGCTGGGAGAAGCCAGCTTTTAGGCAATACTGCAATCAGTGGTGCGCTGGCCCTTTGAATTTACGTGTGCCGGAGCATGCGCTCCCTAGGGGACCGAAACGCTTGCTGGGAAGCCAGAATGGGAGCAGGAGCGTGTTGAGGTGAGTGACAACAGGGAGTACGAGCGCCTCGTAGAGGGGCATGGGTGTGCTTGTGACCTGGGATGTGGATCGCAGGAGCACCCGTGACAGTAACCCCCGCCCCCCCCCCCCTTCGGCCTCCTCCTTTTCTTAGTCTGATGAAACCTTTGCAGGAGGCTACGGTCTAGAATGCTTTCCTCAGGCTCCCAGGATCTCTCCTCAGGCACGAACCACAATTTGTTATATATACCACACACCCTGAACTACGGCACCCTGCTAAGTAATATACACAGTAATATACACAGTACTCCATATAAGGTCACCCAGTTTAATTAAAATCTAGCCCCTATATACAGATTCCCCCATAGACAGTATATAGAACTATGCCAACCCCAGTACCATACAGCGTTTATGGTAATGCTTTCACATAGCCTTTAGATGAACATCAAAAATGTAGTTCATTAAAGTAAATTCAAAGTGCCCCTGAATCTGTGTAGTTGCCCCTACAGAATGATATGCTAATCTCCATATAAGTGAGGTGGTGAAAAGTCCTCTTTAAGGAATCAGGCCAAGCGACATGCTCAGCGGACAAAAGTGCCCTGTTAACATCAAAAGTGCATGAAAAAGCTGAATATGTATCATGCATTATTGGTACATTTGATGGAAACCATAATGAAATCAGTGTGTTCATTAGTAATTTATGGGAAGTTCTCTTACACGATAAAGAGGTGGCCAAAATCATCCCTCCAAAACCAGCAATCAGTTACAGGAGAGAAGCTTACAGGACTTGTTAATCCACAGTTACCTAACCCCGGAGAAACCAAGTGGTACATGACTGGATAGAGAACCAAAGGGGACTTTTTGATGCGGCCGTTGCTCAACCTACAAGTCCGTTACACCATGTAAATCCATGTAATACAAATGCATCCACAGGAGAAAGGTTTAAATATGACTTAATTGTTCTTCTGTGCGGGTTGTTTATAAAAGGATGGGCAGAGTCTGACAGAAAACTGGCGCAAGGACCTTAGTAAATATGCCCCATTATGTTTATTAGTACTGTGTCTGTACAGGCCTGTAGAAAGGGATAATGAACATTGAGAGCAATTTCTTACTGCATAGCTCTAACTGAAGAGTGGCTGGTCATTTTCCACATATATGGTAGGATGGAAAAGACCAGACATGTTTACTATGAAATAATTTCACCCACTATCTGCCCCAATTCAAACGGAAAGGGTAGGAAACAAGGAAAATTATAATCACTTAATTTTGGTATAAAACTTTTGTGCAAACTTTACTTTATTTCATTATAATATAGCAATATATATGTATATATTACATATAAACACTTGGGCTATGTATATAGCACTTTAAGGCTGTACTGCCACCTTGTGGCTGTTCTAAGTGATAGCATTTAATCCCATGTAATCTGGTGGCTAGTCCTCACTATATGTCCTCTATATGTACTCTATCCTGTAGATCAGCAACTTTTTAACCTCTAATATGTTATTACATTGGGATGTTTAGTACGCCTTCCTTTTAGATTGGGATAGATATTGGGTTTAATAGTTTTTTGGCCAATTACTTATGGTAGTTGACTCTCTTAGGGCACGCATTAAAAAGAACTAACATATATACACCATACACCTTCTGTGCCCAATGTAAGTCTATGGGAAAATGTTTTGTCATTGTTTGTGCTTTAATTTATCCACTCCCCTCTCCCCCCTGTAGAAGGTTTATAAAGAAAACAGTCACAGTCCCTGGTGTCCTGCAGTTAAAGAACAGAGCTTGGAAGCGGATACTCTGCCAGACTGACTAGAAGAAAAAGCAGAGATGGGGACAATCTGCCACAGTACTTTGGCATCTAGCCTGAGCCAGGGTACCAGCTAGCCAAGGCATTTAATCATCATGAATCCTTCCTTCTGCTAGGGAGGAGAACAGAGAAGCCTATCTATGCTTTGTATTGTTTCTGAATTTCCTCAGCAAAAAATAAGACTGCAGACACTGACTCTCTGGACTTATTTCTTATTTGGTGCTCCACCCCTTACGATCCCTTCCAGAGAGATGCAATACATGGTGATACCTTGACCATATCTGTCAGACCTGTATATATACTAAATGACCTACTCCTATCTATGCATTTTTTATTTAAATATTTTTGAATAGCGACAGTTTCAACCTATTTTCAAAATGAGAATAGATCAGCCCATTGTGCAGTGACCCACAAAAAAACTTTAAAGCATAAAGAAGTGTTACAACAAAAACAAACGAAAAAATAACAATAGAAAAGTTGGTTATCAGTAGTAATCAAGTTAGTAGTGTATCTATGATACAGCTGGTGTGATGATGGCGTAGATGTGTCTTACATAGGAAGTTCTAGCAGCAGAGGAAGCGGTGAAATCACCAGAGAATGGTAGGTAAGTAATGGTTCTTGGACTAATGAAGAGGGGCACTGTGCTACAAATTAATAATCGGGTGCGGGGCTAGTGACCAGTATACTTATTATTAAGGGGGATTGCTAAATAGTATATTAAGAGGGTTGTTGGATAATATTTTTATTAATAAATGGGACTACTGTACACTAAATTAATATGGGGTTTGCTCTATATTAAGGTTTTATCTCTATATTAATAAATAAAAGGGCCAATGAACTCTTTATCAACCCTTTTGAGACCAGAATTCAAGAATTCTGACACCCATAACTATTTCATATTTTGGTGTATGGATCTGGGGATTGTTTCATCATTTTGCTGGATGATATGATGTTTTCATTACTACAATTTTGAAAACAATATGACCTCTTGATCACTTTTTATTCAAATTTTTATTGTTCAATTTGGAATTTTGGATGTTTTTCGGTTACATTGTTCATCACAGTGGATAACTGTTTTTGTATTTTGATAGAACAAACATTTTTGGTTGTGGGGATACCTAATATGTTTATGATTTATTGATTTATTAATATCTGATTTGTTTATTAATATCTGCATCCGGCAGACTTTAGCACATAGGGGCACATTGGAGGAGGAGTTCACCGAAAGTGCATTGTCCGATGATGCACTGTGCTGGACAATCATTAAGATAGATATCCTGCCTGTGTCACTTCCCTGCTCAGGTCCAACAGAGTTCACCTTCTACCTGGTGCATGTAAGTGCTTGATCTTGTGACACAATTTGAAAGTTAAATCCCGCGCTCAGTCCAAATCAGTCGGATTGTCCGCCGGCCCGCCCCCCTTTTTTCAGTGACATGAAAGCCAGCGCAGCTGTGCCAAAATCAGATTGTGTGTGACACAGTCCTCTCTAAAATACCTGTCACAGGCATGCAAAACCCGAAAGCGTTGGGAAATCCAACAAAAGTGCAGCCGTGGACCCTTAGTAAATAAGCCTCATAGTGTCACATTACATCTATGGGAGACTCAATGTTGTCATGCTAAAGCTGAAGTTTCTAGATGTGTGAAAGTATAATTTTTCTCACAGGTTTGGATGTATGTAACGACCTGGAATTGGGGCCATTACAAAATTCTTATGGACACTGAAGGCCTGATCAACTTGCTGTGATATGTAACCCAGTTTTCTAGAGAATATTACTCTTTCTAAGTGATTTCTAGATTACTCGCTATTTAGGTTGCATATGTGTGTAAGAATATGGGTATATATTGTATTCAATGTATCTTTTTTTGAATATATGCATACCTGTTAAAATGATGTTTACACTATGTTGTTATAATAATAATAATAATCATAATAACAACTTTCGGGAAAGTTCTTCTTACCAACTTCTCTAAATAAACAGTTAATTATAAATAACATTCGGTTTACCCACAAATTATAATAAGACTCTATCCCATTACAAACTGAACAAAACAAAACAAAACACATAAAACACATGTTGCTCCACTTGTTATGCCCCTATTACACACTTGCAGGCAACTTTTAGTGCTCACTTTTGTTGTGATCATTATATACTATGGAAGCGCTGCTTAGGCACTGAACAAGTTAACCTAAGTGAAGAAAATTCCTTCCTGCCAAAACACTACTGCTGGGGAGATACCAGACTCAGGCTTGCATCGGTCAAGCATGCTTTATCTGGTTTCAACTTGACTGTGAGTAGAAAAATCTACTGCACCCTTCCTCTGCCTGGTAACTCATCACGCGATGTCGTTCCAATTGCACAAAACGGGAGCCATGGTATAAAGGAAGAGACTAGGGGGAAGCAGTGGAATAGCAGATATAGGGAACCTGGTACCAGATTTAACCCAATTTAACTACTACTCCCCCCAGATGGGATATGAAATGTCCTTTTCTAGAATTCCCTTTCCTCTATGTGAAATTTCTGCGCAATCTAATTCCAATTTTATAGGCTGGTGGGGAAGATTCAGTTCAGATACTCCAATCTTTGTTTTTTAAGTACCTAAAAACACGCTGTTGGTGTAATATGAAAGATACGATTCTTCAGATTGCATAGGACTTATGGTTCTGTCAGCTACAGAATCAGAGATACAGACAATTGAGAAAAAGGCAGGAATTGGAGTTTTATCTTTTAGATAAGAAAAGTGACAGATCCTCCTGCAATCTCTAAACTTGACTCATCTCAGGCAAGGGAAATATTTTACATGAAAAAGGGGCAGGAAATCTGGTGGTTTAAGGTTTTTACTAACACAGTTTCAATGTGTGTGGGTTTAGTAACACAGGACAAAAGGGTTTAATATGCTTAGGTTAAACCCATATAGAGAAAATAAAGATGTGTCACAGCTTTAGAGAAATCCCCCTTCAAGCAGTTGATTATGTGACATAAGAGGAAAACCCCTACAGTTACATAAGAGTTAAACAGTACTAAGATGAACTATGTAATGTTAACCACTTGACGCTCTGCATTCAATATATTTAATGCTCAAAATCAGAGCTGAGCCGGCATCATACAACATGGGGTGTCAGCTGTAACTGTGCATGTACATAGGCTGATTCAGCTAATACCCTGCAAAACTTCAATATTGCAGGGTATTATCATGAACAAGCCATGAGATTTAGGTCCCATGGCGGAAGAAATAAAAAAGTAAAAAAAATGTTATTCCATAAAAAATACATTAATAAATTAATAAAAATGGCCCAAATTCCATTAACACAAAAATGACATATTGGGGCTTATTTACTAAGGGTCGCGCACTGCACTTTTGTTGGACTTTCCGACGTTTTTGCGTTTTGGCTGTGGCAGGTATTTAACAGAAGTCTGCGCTGGCATTGTGTCACAAGCGATCGAATTTTGGCGCAGCTGCGTTGTGGCTTTCATGGGACGAAAATGGGGAGTGCCGTCAAATGATATGACTGATTCGGACTGAGCGCGGGATTTAACTTTCAAATAGTGTCACAAGCTCAAGCACTTACATACACCAGGAAGAAGAAGTTGGACTCCGGCGGACCTGAGGGGGGAAGCGACACATGCAGGATATCGGGCGCACGATCTTGATCGTGAATTGCGGCAGAATGCATTATCGTCGGACAATGCACTTTCGTGGAACTTCGTCGGACAGGTAAGTAAATGTGCCCCATAATGTGAAAAAGGTGAAAATCATAACACAATCCCCACAGATATAGTATATTTATTATTAAAAAAATTAAATGTTTTCAGCAATAGGGATACCAACCCCAAAATGGTATCACTAAAAATCATCCCGCAAAAAATTGCCCACATAGGAAGCTTTAAGTCTGCGTTCCTGCAAGCCCTGATTATTCGAATTCTGTCGTTCCTATGTCTCCTGCGTTCCTGTGTCTCGCGGTTCATGTGTATTCCTGCGTTCCAGTGTGTTCTGCTCTGAGTCCTGGTACCAGTGTTCCTCCATGTTCCTGTGTTACCAGTGTTCCTCATGTGCTGTGTTCCTGCATTGATTGTGTACTCGTGTTCCCATTCCCATCTGCCAGACCTCCCGTTGCTGACCCGGATTGACTTGACCCTGATCTCTGCTGCTGCCCTGACCCTGCCTGCACCAACCACAAGATTGTCTATCCTTAAGTACCTAACCTCACGCTGCCACCACAGGCTAGTCGCACCTGTGGAACGACCGGTGGTACCCTTCCGCAGCAAGTCCATCCCGCTTTGCGGCGGGCTCTGGTGAAGACCAGGTGCCACTTAGACTCGGGTTCCAGGTTTTGGTAGTATCGCCTCCCGAGGTGGTCCATTGGATCCACACATCCCGAACCTGATAGATGTTTGAGTCGACATGTTTTAAGAGGCATTACATTTAAATTTTTTTGAATTTGGAGTTGTTTTAGGGCTGTTTTTTGTGGGAAAGCTGTAATTCCTATGTGGTAGCATGTGCGGGTAAATGCTACTTTTTTAGCACTTTTCTTATTCAGTTGGATGTGAAATATCGTAATTTTGTGTGTTTTTTAAAAAAAATCTTTTACGGCGTTCCCCATTACGGGTTCAGTAAAAATGTTATTTTATTGTTGGGTTGTACGAGTGATCATACCCAGTATGTATGTTTTGTGGTGATTTTCACGTTTTTATTATTAGATTTTTGTATATCTGAGGGACATTAGGGGATCTTATTTATATCCAAAGAAGTAGAGTGTTGAGACCGCACTCGGAAATTACTTAAAACTTGAGGCTTTTTTCATATCCATTAAAATATGTGTACATTTGCAGGTAGGCAGACGACCACCGGTGGTGTCTGTACAAGTATTTTAATGGATATGAAATAAAGCCTCAAGTTTTAAGTAATTTCGAGTGCGGTCAAACTGCTACTTTCTTTGGATATTGAAACCGGTCTCCGACATAGCGCCTGGACTCGAGCACCGGGACTATGCAGATACCTCCATTACCTTCTAAGTCTGGCATACGTGAGTGAGCGGACAGCTCTGTTAACTTATATTTTTCTATCTTTATTTATTATTTTCATTATTTTTTTATTTGACTCTTTTCATTCTGCATAGGGCTGACATAGCCTGCTAGATCAGCAGGCATTTACTGACGTGCAGAGTCTCCTGGCTTGTGATTGCCTCTGTTTCTGGCCGCCAAAAATCACAACCGCGGGAGATGCCATTTTCTCCAGCTGGCGAAATACTCGTCTGAGCAACGAGCAGTTTCGAGTACACTAATGCTCGAACGAGCATCAAGTTCAGACGAGTATGTTCGCTCATCTCTAATTAAAATGTACAGGGTCTTCTGAATTATAATATTGTGTCTGTCATGAATTATTATAATAGTGATTTACATATATACTTCACTAGAACAAACCTTAGTACATAAATACAGCACCAATATGGAGTTCAATACATCAGTACACCAGGACCAGTTCCCTGTCCCTATATACATATATATACAATTTTTAGTCTACTCTAAAACCTACTTGCCTTGTGTTTTTAAAATCCATGTCATTTATACATTAGATTTTATTACATTTTCTTCTGGGGGTGGACTATCACAATTACAGTATTCCAAATACAATATCATTTAATAAAATTTTATGTACCAACATATTTATAGATACTTTTTCCCACCCACTTCCACTTGAACATTTTTTTTTCTAATATTTCTCATCAATTTTTTGTATGTCTCTCTTTATTATGTCTTTGGGGTAAAAACTCCATGACCAAATACATTGGCCCACATTTATCAATAGTAGTGCAAACTGTACTAAGTGCAGTTTGCCTGTGGGAAGTGCAGAGTGTGCTATATTACTGAAAAGTGGCTCATGATCCTGCATCAGAACACCCCTTTTTGTGCCGAATATTGTGTCACATGGGGCATAAAATAGTGCAGCTGCGACTCAAATGGGCTGTGGACACTTTTTAAATAAATGTGCAAGCAGTTTGCACATTCTTTCTAGTGCAAAGTCCAACAGAAAACTGGCGCAAAGGCTTTAATAAATGTGGGCCACTGTGTTCATCTTCATCCAAAATGTTCTGAATCAGACCTTTCCATATATCCCAGAAGTTTTTCCACATATATGTAATTTTTACTGCCAAACCTCATTACTTTATTCAAGGCATCAATAATATCCTTCCCTTTGGGACTTTCTTCCCTTTGGCATAATATATACTTTTAGCTATCATCCGAATAATTGGCTGTAACATGTGTTATGTTTTGCCTTTTATCTTTACAATGCAACAAATACGGCCAAGAATTAAGAGAAAGTCGTGGAGTTATTTCTTTGACTAAATAATTCTGCTATATACCTCCAAAATAAGAACACAGGGGGATATTTATCATCTATGCCACGAAGAATTGAGACAGTTCTGAAGGCAAAATGGGGTCCAACCCCTTACTAGTATGGTGTACCTAATAAAGTGGCTGGTGAATGTATGTAGAATGTGCACCACAAATCCTGAATCAGGCACACTCTGTACACTTCACAGGAAAACTGCACATAATGCAAGTTCATGCAGGATAAAATGGGAAAACATGTATCAAATTTTGTTTTGCAGTTTCTTTTGTTGGGCAATACCCCACATGTCAATATAATCTACTTTAGAGCGCAGAACAGAAGGAGCCATTGAGCTTTTAGAGGGCAGATTTTGAAAAGTTCCTGATATACGAGAACATTGAAACCCCCGCCCCCCATAAATGATCCTATTTTGGAAACTACACCACCTAGAGAATTTATCAAGGGTTATGTTTTTTACCACCACAGATGTTTTATAGAAAGTATTTACATTGGCTCATGGCACCTAAATTTTTTTTTTTTAAAACTACTGTATGGGTGTACAATGTGGCTGAGAAGAGAAGGAACATCTATTGGTAGATTTTGCTGGAACAGATATAAGGTGCGATGTCCCGATTGCTGTACCCCTAAGACTAAAACTAGACCCCTATATATTTTGTAATATATATATATATATACACACACTATGGCCGGAAAAAATATAAAAATAGCATACATATTTTAATAGAGATCTGTATTTTAATTTCTCTGTGATGTGTCATTGTGTCAGTGGTTGCTTAGATCAATTTAATTTAATTTGTCAGAATGATTCTACTTTAGTAATGGTTTTATTAAATGTTGCCTTTAGATTAGTGCTGCCTCAACTGCTGATACTCTTAGTGATGAAAGAAGATTCCTTTCTTTTCTACGGACAGTTCCAAGCGATAAATATCAAACCCGTGCAGTTGTGGAGCTGATCAGGACATTTCAGTGGAATTGGGTTGGTATCATTGCTAGTGATGATGATTATGGACGATCTGCTCTAAGTTTTTTCAATGACTATTTTAAAGACTTTGGAATATGTACTGCATTTACTCACGTGGTTCCAACTTATGTTGAGCACCCGGCTTTACCCAGCAGCCTTATTGATATAATTACTGACCTAAAAAAAAGCACAGCTAAAGTTGTCATTGTGTTTGCAAGAGCTGAAATTGTTAGTAGCATTTTTAAAGAAGCCATCAGAAATAACATATCCCGTACATGGATTGCCAGTGACTCTTGGATTGTATCTGGACTTGTTCAAAATATTGAAAATATAAAAAATGTTGGAGCAGTATTGGGATTTACTTTCAGGGGAGATTCAGTTCCTGGATTCATGGAATATGTTCAAAACATTTTCCCTATTAACCATGAGGCAACAAATGATTTCCTTGAAGAATATAGGGAGCTAAGGTTCGGTTGCACGGAAGAATACAGGGAATACCTGCAATGCATGAATTCATCTTCCAAGAACTGCAAAGTTCCTGACTTATCCCAATACAAATCTCCACTGGCATGCAACGTGGAAAATATTTCTATAGTCAATGACGACTATCTGTTGAAGAATATAGAACCTGGTACATTATATTCAACATCCCTAGCCGTTGCAGCCATAGCGGAAGCACTACAGAATATTATATGCAAAGATGGAAAATGTGATAAACATCTTCAAGTGTCACCACATCAGGTAAACTATCATGTCATCATGGAATGTCGCATGCAATAAATATTGTAGGCAATGTTAGAAAGCCATTAACTTTTTGGGACCCATAAAATCCATAAAATAAAATTATTTTTATTTTTGCTTTACATTACTTTTCACAAAATGTTTCTACTCCCATGAAAGGCTCCTACAGGGAATTATCATTGGTCTAGAGGGCTTGTGAACCTGGCAGACCCCCCTTTAAATGAAATTACTATCCCTTAATTTATTTTTCTCTCATATGAGTTTCTTAAAAGAAATCTATCAGCAGGATCAAGAATTATAAACCAAGCACACTTACATTCAGGTACGTGTCCCCTCTGGCAGGAACCAAACTTATTTTAGCTTCTTCCATCCTTGGTTTTCCAAAAATCCTGATTTGATGATCCTAATTTCCATAATTTTTAAAGCATTTTTTTTGTTAAAACAAGATTATAAGGCACTAAAATAAGAGTGGATCCTGCTAGAGGAGATGCACACCAGCATGTAAGTGTGCTTAGTTTACAATCCTTGATCCTGGTGGTAGATTTCCTTTAATCATCATTCCTCTTTCATCTCCCTCTCCTATTATGGCCCCTCTCATCTCTTACTTATGCCCTTTGTCACTTTATTGTTGGATGTGTCCTTCTTTTCCACATCCACAGTTATCTCATTGATCTCTTCCCTACTTTCTGCATACATGCTGGAAAAGTTGGATTTGGACGGGTGCAGTCAGACTGTGTTCACATGTTGCATGTTTGGGGCATTGCAGCAGGTGTTTTGCATGTAAATAATGCATGTGTCCTGTTGCTCATTCCAGAACATATGTGGTAACACATATGCATCCTGGCAAAGCCCCTCTCTGTTGCATTTTCCAAAGCAGTCAATACACATCTAGAAATGGAACTTAATTGAAATGCAATTCAGCATCTGTGGAGAGTAGATTTGGCTAATTGAATTGCATTAACATTGCGTTACCATAGTGGTGACATAAATGCAAAGTTAATGCCAACATTTGGTTAACAGTATGTTAACATTGTGTTTTATCAAACAATGTTAACACAATGTTACTAGGCAAATTGCAATTACAAAAAGCAATTTAAACGCCACATTTCAAGCACATCGTAATGAAGGACTAACAAAATCAATGGAAAAACAAAGAAACATTCATTGATACATATCTATAATAATGATGAGATGAGTTAAATACAAGATGAAATGAGCTGAATTTAAATTTTCTGGGGAGCCATTTCCTGTCATCCTAATGGGCCCAGACCTTTAAATCAGCACTACATACTGGGCACAGATATCTTCTGTTCCAGCTCAGACAAGGCCATGGGTGTGATAGAACCTTAGGTCTTTAAGCTTAAAGATTTTTCCCATGTAAGAAAGGTCTCAAATTTTAATCCCCCAGTGATGTTTACACAATGAAGATAATTTCTAACCCCTTACTTTCCAATTTTACTCAGTTTTATTGCTGTTTTAGCTTCCATCACTCAGTGATGGTCAGTGTAAGAATCCAGAGTTTGGACGGGGACCCTCTAAGCAGACACTCCATTTAGTGCTTTGAGATGCTGTGTGCTGACAAAGTGGTTAGATTATCAGGGTACAGGGTTTATCTACACTTTTATTTACCTTCTGAATAGTCTACTAGTATCTGACACATAGAGCATAGAGATGAGACAGATCAGGGATTAGAGATGAGGAGATCAATGAGATGAATATAACACACAATGACACTCTCAGCTCTGAGCCATAACACACACAGTCAACTCTGCTATAACTACATCCCCTGCTTTAAAGATCTAATCTTATCTATAGCTTGTAGATTTAGTCTCCTCACACTGATGCTTGCCGGCAGGAAGTGTCTCAGTGTGAGCTTCTATTGCAATGCAGGGGGAGAGGGACAGGAGGCAGAGAGCACTGCAGCAAACCAACAGAAGAAGATATTGTCAGATCCCCGGGCAACCAAAATTGTATATACTAGGACTGATAGAGACAGGTTGGAATTAAATCTGTGAAATGCTGTATTTTTGGTAATAACAGTGAATTAGAGAATGCATTATTTTGTTATCTTGAGTATATTTAATAAACTTGTCTTCATGGGATTACCACTTTAATGTCTAGCAGTTGTCAGCAGTGTGGTGGGGGATTAGCATGAGAAGGGTTCTCAACTTTGACAAACTGGAAATACAATAAATAGGACATAAGGAGCTAATTAAAAATTATGTTTGTTACCCAAACACGTTGATAAATTCAAATTGTATTAGACAACCACCTATAACTAGAGATGAGCGAGTATACTCGTCCGAGCTTGATGCTCGTTCAAGTATTAAGGTACTCCAAACGGCTCATTGCTCGGACGAGTATTTCCCCCGCTCGATAACGAGCACTTAATTAAAAAAACACAGTGAAGAACAATGAGGAATAGAATAAAAACAGTGAACACAGTGAACACAGGATCATTTAAGTGAAAAACACAGTGAAAAACACAGTGAAGAATAGATTACAGATGTTCGGCACATCTGCTTACTTGTCGGGAGATACGCGCAGAATGGTGCGAACAAAATAGTATGTGAAGAACAATAAATATGTGTGAAGAACACATTGAAGAACACGGTTTGCAGGACAGAGACACCGGGGAGCAGGACAGAGACACCGGGGAGCAGGACAGAGACACCGGGGAGCAGCACAGAGACATCGGGGCAGCGGCAGCACAGGGACATCGAGGCAGTGGCAGCACGGAGACATCAGGGCAGCGGCAGCACCAAGACATCGGGGCAGCGGCAGCACGGAGACATCGGGGCAGCGACAGAACGGAGACATCGGGGCAGCGGCAGCACGGAGACATCGGGGCACAAGCACGGAGACATCGGGGCACGCACGAGACATCGGGGCACACGGAGACTGGGGCAGCACTGACGACATCGGGGCAGCACGGAGACGAGACATCGGGGCAGCGGCAGCACGGAGACATCGGGAAGGGAGAAGAGAGATCGGGAGGATTCAGTGGAAGAAGAGGATGATCCGGGACAGCGATCTCCTGACAAGTAAGCAATGTGCCGAACATCTGCAATCTACTCTTCACTGTTTTTCACTGCGTTTTTCACTTAAATGTTACTGTGTTCACTGTTTTTATTCTATTCTTCACTGTTCTTCACATCTGCTAACTTATCGGGAGATAATATACGCGCGGAACAGTGAAGAATAGATTGCAGATGTTTTCTTACATCTGCTAACTTATCAGAAGACATTCTTTTTCAATTAAATAACACATTTTATTCCCGAACCATGGTCCCTTTGAATCTGGAAAAGTTTGTCTCGAATAACGAGCACTCGAGCATTTTAGTGCTCGCTCATCTCTACCTATAACCTTTAAGTAATTTAATCTTATCTTTCTGCAGATGATATTGCCAACATTACAGTTTACAACAATATTCCTCCATCATTTTTTAATAATTTTAATCTGATTTTACAGCTTCTTCAAGAAATAAAAGAAAGAACATTTTCCTACAATGGTGCCAAATTCAACTTTGAAAGCTCTGGGGAAGTATTGCTGGATTATAATTTAATTAATTGGCACATGTCAGAAGATTCTACAGACTTTGAGACAATTGGGAGATATGATACTTTGAATCAAAGAATACATATCATCAGAAGTCTTCTTTTATGGAACACAGTAAATAATTTGATACGTACTAATATTTCAGCTACCAAAGACACTTTTAGGAGAGTATTTAAGATTTTTTGTACCTATTAACATGTGTAAAGGAAACTTAAAGGAAGTCTACCATCAAAATCAGGCATGATACCAGGTTAGGTTACACTGTGTAGGGTTAGAAGGTAGCATTTCTCCCTTCTAACCATGTGCTGAAACTTTCTCTTCTGCCATGAGATTATATCAGGCAGAGGGAGGAGGAAGTGCTGAAGGAAAGGGAGACAGTCTAACAGCCTATGAATCTACAGCACAAAGGGCCTCTGGTAGCACCCGAAGTGCCCTTCTGGCTCATTAACAAATTTAAAAGTTGATTTTAGAAGACCTAGATGGTCTGAAAAATAGTAAAAAAAATTCAATTTTAAAAAAATAATTAAAAAAATTTTTTCGAATCACCCCCCTTTCCCTAGAACTGATATAAAACAAAATGAACAATTAAAATCACAAACATGTTAGGTATTGTCGCTTTCCGAAATGCCTGATCTTTCAAAATATAAAAACGTTTATTGCTGGCGGCAATACACCATTTTACATCACAGAAAAAGGTGATGTAGGTCACACAGTCCTCAAAATGGTAGCAATGAAAATCAGCTCATTTTGCAAAAAATGACATCTTACACAGCTCCATACACCGAGGTATGAAAAAGTTCTTAGCATTAAGTCCACACATTAGCCCACATTTACTACAGTAAATTTGGTATCATTGGGATCTTACCGAACCAAACAGTAAAGTAGACATATCATTTGGAGTGCAGAGTGAAAGTTGTAAAAATTGTGCTTGGGCAGTTTTCTGATGAACTTTGCGTGTTCCTTTCAGTGCAGACTGCTTGCACAGGCATTTAAGAAGTGGCTGTTCCACAAATTATGAATCTGGTACAGCCTGCACACTAAATGTGGGCCATTGTTTTTATTTTTGAAAATGTATTAAAACACAATAAAACCTATATAAATTGGGAAATCACTGTGATCGCGCTGAACCAAAGAATAAAGTGATGTATCATTTGGAGCGCACAGTGAAAGTTGTATAAACTGATCCCACAAGAAAGTGACGCAAATGCATTTTTCCACCAATTTTACACATTTGAATTTTTTTACAGCTTTCAAGTACACATCATAGAATAATAAATAACGTCACTGAGAAGTAACATTTTTTACACAGAAAATAAGCCCTCACACACATCTGTACACGGAAAAATGACAAATGTTATAGATTTTTGAAGGTGGGGAGCAAAACGCTGCGGTACCTAAGGGTTCAAGTAAAACAAAACAGTCCTTCGAACATTCCCCTACACCATATGCTTTTTGAAAGTAGACACCTGGTACATTGTCACATTCTTATTAGCACGTAACACTCTACATAAGCACCTTCATGCACCCACCACTAACAGCTAGGGATGGTGCAGCTGGCTGTAATTCAGCCACATAGTAAGACAATGTAGACTAGTGTCCAATACTGGAGATTTATGTGGCACATCTAGTCTAATTTTCTGCCACTTATTTCTTGTCTTATTATGTGATAAATTCTGCCCTAGAATAATGGACTATATTTATTTTTGAATGTGCCCTATAGTGTCTGAAAAGAGATACCTTGACATATGGATTCAAAAAACACCAAAGTGACATACATGGGGGGCTTCTTCACATTTTTCAAAATTTTTGTGCACTTCTTTTTGCTACTTTATGATGCTTAAGTGGATTTGCACATTTTTTGTGCCTAAGACATTCTCACTGTAAAGTTCACCATGCCTGAGTTTCTTCTGTTGCACCTATACAATCTTAGGAATTAAGATGTGGAAGTATGAAAAATTGTTGGATTTTTGCCAAATGGTTTTTGCTCTTAAAGTATCCACTCCCATGCTGGCATTGGGGAAAGATTTGAATGTGTTTCTCTAAAACTTGTGACTTACATGTCAGCTTTAACACCCTCTAAGTTCAACAAATCCAACCCCCCCCCCCTCCCCCTCAAAAAAAGACAGACGCAAATTGCCAGACTAAAGATAATTGTATCTTCCATCAGCCCTTTCACAAGCCTTTTCCTTTTTTTATATAATAACTTAGAACAACAAGCATTACAGATACTTTTTTATATTTAAATCTATAGGTTCCATTTTCTAACTGCACACCTAATTGTATTCCTGGATATTATAAAGAACATTCATTGACTACATGCTGTTATAAGTGTCTTCCATGTGCAGAGGATTACTACTCTCCCACTGTTGGTATGTACCTATGACTGAAATCTGGGAAAAGCTGCTGTCATATTTTAGCATCACTACATCACAAACATAGAAAGATAAGTAAGAGTACTGCAAGATTTATCAAAAGTATCTTAGAGCAAAACTGTTCTAGTTGCTTTTGGCAACCAATTGACATTCGGCTTTAATTTTCTCTCAGTAGTTTATAAAATGAAAGCTGAGCTCTGACTGCTTGCCAAAAGCAACTAGAACAGTTTTGCTCACTTGATAAATCTCCCTTTGTCCACGTTAGTTGGTGCCTCCATTAGCATCTTGGTCAAATTTAACAGTAAGAATATTGCATCATGGAAATGAAAAGTAATAAATTTAGTACAATTGATCTACTGCAATGTTGTGGTTTATGTAATTAAAAGAATTCAGGAGGCAAATTGAACAGTTGTTTATTTTTTTATTTACTATTATAACATAAGCAATAGAATGTTGGACATGTTTTAGGACTGATTTTAGATCTACTGCAGTGACCAATCTAGGTAACCAGTGTCCCTCCTCACCATGCCTGCCAACATGTAGGTATCACGAGCTTCCATCGGTGTTGTTTGCCATTTTGTGATAATTTATGTATATCTGCTAAGAAATTCATATAATCTGTCTCTGGGTGGCAGGTGTGGGTTGGTTTCATTGAATGTTACTACACTGCAAAGATATATTTCATGAAACAGTTTACCTTTTTTAGCTATGTTAATGGCACTTACCTTCAACATCTTTGCATGAATCAATCGTACAGATAGTAGCAGCTCAAGAACAGTCTATATTTCCTCTATTTTTCTGTCTACCTGCCGAGGTATTCTCCTTCACAGTTCCACATGATTCTTTTTATTCAGACGCATGATCCCAAGTTCAAACAAAGCTCTGTATTTTGGTAATTTACTGTACTTTACTGTCTGTAGGGTCTGAATTAAGAGATTTATTGTTAGTGCCTGGTCTTATGAAACCCATATTTTTAAAAACCAATTAGTCAAGAGATCAAAAGAAATTTTGCTCGGGGACTAAATTATAATAAAAGTATACAGTTCCGACTTCATATACAAATTCAACTTGAGAACAAAACCTTCAAACCTATCTTGTTGTAACCTGGGACTGTATGTACATGAAACTTAGTTATGAGTGGTTTCATCTCTATTTTCAGTGATGGTGAGTACTGGGAGGAGATATGTGAAGTACTCATCTACACCAAAAACCACTTATAAATCACAAAAATAACATAGTTAGTTCAAAGGGCTATTGCCACGAAGATAAGTTCTTATAATGTACTGGGAGAACAAAATAACACTTTTCCAATTCCCGTTTTAAACAAAATACCAGCATTCGCGTTTTATAAGCCAACTGTGCTACTCGGTCCTCTGTACCACAATTGAGTTGCCCTACAGAACCATTAGCCCAGTACTGTTTGAACTTAAGGGTGGGTAGCCATCTTGGATTCTGTGTGAGGCATGGACCTGAAAATTCTGTTTCTTCGGCTGTGTGCCTGTAAACCACGCCCACTTGACAAGAGCTCAGAGGACACTTACATCCTGCCGGAGATGGTGAGCAGACGAGAAGGCTTTCAAACACAAGGAGATAAGTGATCAGGGAGGAACAGAGGGGAGCAGGCAATATCGGTGAGTACTGAGAAAGAGAGATCAGAGCTGACTGTGTAATAGGATCTAATGGATCTCCATGCATCTTCTAATTAGTCTCATCTCTCTTTCTATGTGCCAGTGTGTTAGTACAATGGTCAGAAGCCATATGAAAGTGTTATACACCAACCGAAATGTATCACACACTGTCACCACACAGAACTAGAGTGGATAATACAGATGGTCTGTATTAGAGAGTCCGCCCACACCCCGAATATACACTGGACCATCACTGGATGTTAGGAGATAATTAAACAGCAATAAAACTGAGTAAAGTTGTAAAGTAAAGGGTTAAAAATCTTTCAATCTTACCAGTGTCTTGAGGTACCAATACAGCAGCAAGAAGGTGGAGCAATTGAATTATCATTGTAGCTTTCAGCCAGGTCTCCTGAGCAGGTTTATTTGGATTTGGATGATAATCCTCTTCTGTTCCCACATTCTCCCTCCTCCAGTGGTCATAGGGAGCCAAGAATGTCACAGAACTTGAAGACTCATCTTAATTCTTTCTTGCTAAGAAGAGGGAGAGAATATTTGAGAGGTGCCAGTTTATTTAGAAACTTAATGCAGAGGATGGATGGTGGGTGGGGGGGGATCAGGATAGAGAAATCTATCTGTCATATAAGTTCTGTTATATAAGTTCTGTAATTGGTTACATAAAGTATATGCTATTTATCTTTTTTTTTATTATCAGATGACAACTGCATGTAAATTTGTGACCCCTGGCAGTGGTCAAGAAAATGGAAGTCAACAATGTGTAAAACGGACAATTGAGATAATTGAAGGGGGAAGGATCCTTTGCTTTTCTCTAGTGACTCTAGCAGCAGTGGGGTTCTGCTTCTGATAATAACAGGAGCTTGTTTTTTAAGCAATTTGATACATCCGCGTAAAAGCAGCAGGGGGGCACTACACATTCTAATGATGATATCGTTCTCATTAGTTTGATAGGCATTGGGTTTTTATTGGGGAAACCAACAACACTATCTGTAAAAATCAGCACAACGCTTTTGGTATTAGCTTACACTTTTTCTGTTTCTTGCATCTCAATCAATGTATACGAATTTTTATGGCATTGACTCTGCATCAAAAGTACAAAAAGTGAAAAAAACACAAAGACCAGCCTAGTGGTTATTATTAGTTATTAACCGGTATTAAGTATCTATTGTACTATGTGGCTCTGTCCTCAGATCACCATTTTTAAATGAAATTTATATATAACCTCAGATTATACTTTTCAGTGTGATGAAGGTTCATATGCAGGCATTTGGCATCATGTTGGATACATTGGGCTACTTGCATTGATTGTTTTTTCTAGCTTACAAAGGTAGAAAACTACCGGAAAAAAAATACAAATTGAAGCGCGATATATTACTTTCAGCATGCTAATCTATAGTTTGTGTGGATTCTCTTTATCCCAATATCATAAATTCCACTGGAATGTATGTCTCTGCTGTGCAAGTCTGGCCATATGGCTTCTACTACGGAATATATCCTGTCACCTTTTCCGGCCGGATTACATTGTTTGTTTAAGAGAAATATCAACAACGAAAACATGTTGTAGAAAGTATCTGTGCATTTTATAAAGCAAGGAGAGAAACATTTATCAATTCACCAACACAAGTTTAATCATATAACCAAAATAGGGTCCAGTGGCAGGCGATGACAGCTCTAATCCCATCAAACACCCCCAAAAATCTTTCCTCGGCGGTAGCAAGGAAAAAGGCACAAACAGTTTCGTAGGTGATATCTTTGACCGGTGCCATTAGATGATTTTGACATAGTCAGAATTCTTAGGAAGACCATTGCTTCATTATGAACACTTGTAGGGCACACTAACTCTATACTTGCCAACATCATAGAAAAAAGAGTGGTTGGTTTAGTATGATATACTCTGCGTAGTAATTTATTAAAAAGATAATACAATAAATGAAAACATATGTATCAGAACTATACATGTTTCCCTTGAACTAAGTGTTCCTTTGGTTCTCTGCCTACAGTGTAATGTCCAAAAATGCAGATAAGAGTAGGCATTGTCCTGATGAATTGAGAGGGCTACTGCTCCCTGCGAAGCGTGGGTACTCCTCAGAATTGAGATAGGAGAACAATGTAAATCTTCTTTTGCAATATGTAACCCCTACTCTTACAGCCATCCATTGGCAACTGTGTTTTGCTTCTAGGCATGCTGTGCTGGGGTGTCGGTATTTCTTGAAAAGACTGCATTGAAAGTAGGTGTATACTTGGAACAACATTACAAAACAACATACAAATTCCTTAAAAGGACATCATACTACCAGGATCAAAGATTGTGTAAATCAGCCCGTGACATATGGTCTGGGCCCCCTTGACAGGGATTTGCAGTTCTTTATATTTTTATGCCCGTTTTTACAAAAAAAAAAGGTTTTAAATTTAGAGCCTTAGGTTTTTTTCTTTAAAAAAAAGGACCAGGAAGCTCAAAGAAGAGCTAATCCTGCCAGGATATCCACTGGGGACACACACCATTATGTCAAAGTGCTGGTGTGTACAGTCTTTGATCCTAGTGGTAGATGTCTTTTATTGTAAAGGTTATTGTGTAGTCATAAGTGAAATAATTTTAACATGTGTAAAATATCAGTATTTTGGATGACGCCCCTTTTTAGTGACTAAAATATCATTAGCAGAAAGAAACAAAAGGAAGACTCAGTTTGCGGAGGAGCATGTTGTGTAGACCAGGAGAAGTAATGTTATAGTTCATTTTACGTATGAATCAAGTTTAATTTATTTTGTTCTGAGGGAAACAGTTAGTTCATCAACACCTAGTGAACAGACATGAAACCCAAAAGTGTGTGAAGTAGTTAGTGAAAGGTGGTGTATAAGTGTATGGTTTGGGGATGTTTTGCTGCAGAGAGTTGGAACCTCCTTACAGCTACATGGCAAGGAGTGTGGATTCAAGTGTATATCGAGCCTTTCAACAAACACAAGGTTGTATTCCTTGACTTCTTCACTAGATCAGCCAAGCAATTTTCATGCAGGGCAATGCACCCGTCACACAGGGCAAAATGGTGTAAAGCAGCATTGAAACTGAAATCATTGAGAAAATGAAATGGCAGTCCAGAAGTCCCTTAGTTAACACCAATAGCAAACCTCTAGAACATCCATGTTGACCAAAGTTATGGCCAGAGAGAGAAGGACAATAGAATGAACCAAATTCACAGAGAGCAGTTGAGAGGATCTAGGTGATGTCTGTTGGCCACAGATGTTCTTAAGTCATTTAAAAGTACAGGTTGTACACTTCTACGGATTGGTGACTGTTGTAACCTCCAGAAAATGTAAATATAAGCTTACTCCGTGATACAGTCATTGCAGGTCTCTAATTATGATAACAAAATTGTTTGCAAAATAAAGATTTTATGTTGATATACTTTGGTAATTTTGTAAAATACAAGTCCTAGTGGCATAGTGTACCCCTTACAAAAAAATGTATCAAAGGTTGATCAATGGAGATTATTTTTGAAAAAAATAAATTGATTATAAATTTTTCCCTTTTCGGCACCAAAAGCAGTGGCTGTTAGCTGTATATTACAGCTGACACTGTGCTCTAACACGAGTTTTAACCCTTTACATGCCGCGGTCAAGCATGACTGTGGCGTGTAATGGTGTTCCCCATATGGCCGCTTAGCGGGGGAATCCAATCCTCTTCTGGGCAGCCCCCAGATTTTAAGTTTGAATAATTTAAAAAAGTTAAAAAAGAAGAGTTTAAGCATACGAATAATTTTAAAAAATATATATAAGCCGCTAAAATGTCACTTTCCCATACAAAGACTTAAGAAAGTATAAAAAACACAAATAACCAAAAACACCCCACATATTTGGTATTGCCGTATCCATAACAATCTGTATCAAAAAACAGAATTGTTATTGGGACCCTACATGCTGCTGTAGGAAAAAAATGCAAAAAACTTGAAAAAAGATACATTTAATTATACCTATAAAAACAATGGCTTAAAAAGTAGTGATATAAAAAATGGTTTACGAACTCAAAATAAAAACACTAAAATAGAAAAGACTTCTTGCAAAAATAAGCACTTAAGCAGATTTGTCAGAAATAATAAAAAACTTATGGATTGAAAAGACGGTGATACTAAAATTAACATTTTTGACCAAATTACTTTTTATCAGTAAAATTGGATATTAAAAATAAAAATGGATATAAATGAGGAATTTCCGGTACATGTTACCAACCATAGAAAAAAAGTATATACTATTTTATGGGTAAAGACAAACAGCCCAAACGAAACCCCAAACAACTTTCCAAAATTTCATGATTTCATTTCATTACCCAAAGGCAAAGAGTTAATAACACTCAACCATGAGCATAGATGCCCCAAAATTATGACCATAAAAGAGCATCTCATGTGGCAAAAAATTAAGCCTCTTTAGGTCCACATTAAAAAAAGAAAAAAAAGTATAGCCTGTACAATTTGACAATGTAAATCTGCTGTGGATGGTGCTAATTTCATTCTATGCCCGGCTATGTGCCTATTGAACAGGTTACCACCACATATAGGGCAACAGTGTACTCAGGAGAAATTGGGTATCAAACTTTGTGGAGCCTTTTTTCATTTAATCCAATGCAAATGTTTAATTTTTACCCAAAATAAATATGTGTTAAAAACAATAAAAAAAAACAATAAGGGTAGCAAACTTTAAAATGTGTTGTTTTACTACATTGAGGGGTGTAGTTTCCATAATGGGGTAATTTACTAGTCTAGCTATTATTTAGGCCTCTCACAGTCAATTAAAAGTTGAGCCGATCCATCTAAATACAGGGTTTGGTGATTTTCCAAATTTTTTTTAAAAACTCACCCAAATTCTAAGCCTCATGACATTCTAGTAAAATATGTGGAATAATAAAAAAAACCATGCCAACATAAATCAGACATTTGTGAAATGTAAGTTATAAATTTATTTGGGTGCTATGACTATCTGCTTTAAAAGTAGAAAATGTATAAATTTGAAAATAAAGAATGTTTCCAAATTTTTGCCAAATTTCCATTTTTTTTGTAACTAAACACAAAAGATATCATCCAAAATGTTAAACTAATTTGAAGTACAATGTGACATTAGCAGCATGAAAATAACAAAATAACCGAAAATAGAAATGTCATGAAAATTATTAACATTATTATTAACATCCCTGCTGATGTAGAGGGTTAATAGGTGTTGCGAACTTGTCCCTCTCTGTGTCAGGAGCTGCCTGGTGACACTGATTACCTCACTAGGTCTGTAGCATGGTAAACTTGGTAACTGCAGCTTTAAGCCTGTGAGGTCAAAAGTTATCTTCTCTATCCAATTGTATACTCTGTAATTTCTGTGAAGGAAGGATTGTGCTGGTTGGACTGTGTGCTACCTCAAAAAGGGAGGTTATAAACCCCCCTTTGGTAGGGAGCACAGGGTCCAGATTCACATGGGAGACTCAGGTCCTGTCTGTATTACAGATGGTCAGGCATTGTGCAGCTCAGTCTGTAGAGAGTCAGTGTTCCAAAACAGGAAGCAGAGGTGTCACAGGCAAGCTGCCTGACACCCTAGCCAGTCCCAAGAGACTAGGCCTAAGAACAGAGATCCACCTTCCATTCCATCTTTACAAGCCCAGCCTGAAGCCATTATCCAGGCTGTGCATTATACGAGGCTCTCTCGTATACCAAGCACAGTGACCATAGTGTACCCATGGCCGCTACAGCCACTCTGGTATTCCAGATGTGGCCCTATATTTTTACATGTGAACACGCGTTTTCCCTTGAGATTTGCTACCTGGAGTGTCATAATTGAATATAACCTTTTGTTGCCTCTCTGATACAGCTCTGTAATCCACCAATATATTTCCAGAACACTACACAAAATTTTATTCAAATTCATTACATACTGTGCTGCTGGTGCCTCTACTATTACTACAAGCAGGGCCCCTGTCTATCTCCTATAAAATGATCCTACAGTTACATATTACAGATTTTCTAACTATACTAATGTTTGTAATGTTGTATTATTTTGGTGCAGGGCTAAAGGCAGCATCTTGCTGAATAATATTGCTCAAAAATTAGTTTTATTTTGCGAAGTCTTTTTTTTAGCCCAAGACCCCACTTTGCCTAAAACTTTCCCTAGCCCCTATTCATATGTAATAACCATTCCTTTACATAAGCCCATACATTTGGTTGTGCCAATAACAACTATACTAAAATGCAGCTACAGAAAACACAGGAGAAATCCCTACTTTATTTCCAGTGACTGCATTTGATGTGTTCTCTATCTTCTCCATTAGGCCCAGCATCACCATGTCTCTTCTACAGCCACATGTTCACCATATGGAGTTCACAACTAAGACATCTTGTGTTCTTCATTGTCCCTATATCTTGGTTCCCTGACAATGCTATCCTGTTGTTACCCCTAATACTCTACCAAAATACTGTAAGGCAGCATTCACAAGGGGGGTTTGGCCTGTGTTTAAACAATATAAAACACCTGGTGCTGCTTACTGAGTGCTGTCCGTGGAAGTTCTACCCATGGAAGCTAATGTCCCCACAGCCCTCAGTAATGTCTTCACCCCCCAGTAATGTCCCCCACAACCTCCAGCAATGTCCACACTGTTCCCTCATGTTCTCTCTCCATCCTCACTCAGTTACACACTCTTCTTTCAGTTACCCACTCATGCCCCCCCTACTCAATCAGTTACTTCCATTTAGTTGACTCTCAGGTCCCCCTTTCCTCATTCAGTTACCCCGATTCAGTTAGTCCCCACATGTCTCCTCTTTTTCATGTCCCCCCTCCCCCAGCCCATATCATGTTTCCCTACAACTCACTTGTGAGGTTGTGCAGCTCTGTGGACTGCCTAACCCTCCTGTAGCCTCCGGGGGGTAGTAATATTCTCCTGGAGGCTGAATGATGTCACTTTATGTCCTGTGGTTGAAAGCAGTGTGCCTAATGCACACTTTCTATCACTATCTATGTCACGCAGATAGTGATGAGAGTATGGAGAAATGCTTGGACAGCAGGTCCCAAATCTTTTAAACTAGCAACGACCTTGGTACAGAAATTTTTCTACAGATCATGACCACATTCTCATTCATGTAAGTTTTTCCAGTTTCTTGCCAACTTGTTTCATGTGGGTTTACAAATACATTTAATTTTAATAATTTTTAATGAGTTATGTTCATTCATAAGATCTGTTATTTTATAGTGTAATGTCTATTCTTTTTGAACCAAAACCTTCACCATGAGTTGTAACATTTATGATTAATAAAGATATAATTTATACATTAATTCTTCATTGTGTTGTTCCTCTAATTGTGAAATAATTCAGCTATTTAGTATATTTCTAGAATTTGTGATTCTATAGTCCACACAGCCACTTGGCACTTCACAAATTATAAGAGTCTATTTATTTCTCTTTTTGGATGGCGTATGTATGTAGGATAAGTAGGTGATTGATTAGGGTGCAAGAACCACCATTTTGAGTTGCATTTGCATCAACATTGATAATCAATTATAGTCAAAATTTCAACCCTTGATGAACTTTGATAACACTCTCAAGTAGAGATCAGCAGGTTTGTCAAAATCTGAATTTGACAGGTCTGTCTGAATTTTGCAACAAAATTTGGTTTGGGACCTGGTTTCTGGGCCAAACTTTGACCGGAACATGAACCTCATAGAAGTAATTGCGGACCAAGATTTTGACACCCAAAATGGCTCTGAAACTGGGCTAGTAAGGGCTAGAGTTTTGAAAAATAGTGGGATAAACAGGGCAATTTCAAAGAGGTTAAAGGCGCTCTGGGTACACCCAGTTATTCCACTTTGAAGTTCTGGGAATGTGAAACTGAAAATATTTAATTTGGGTTGTTCAGACCCAGTTCGTCACTCTCATAGTAAAAAAAGCTATGGGAAAACCACACACCTTTCCTCTCCCTGCAGTTAAAGACACTCTGGGTACAACCATTTATTCCAACTTGAAGTTCTCAGAATGCGAACCTGAAAAATTTTATTTGAAGTTCCATTAATGCGGAACTTTAAAAAATGTTGAATTTGACATTCCATTAATACAAAATAGATTTTTTTTTTAAATTGAGGTTTCATTAATACGGAATTGAAAAAAAATGTTTTCAAACAAGCGGGTCTCAGACTGCTGGGAGTCATTCCCAGGAGGTGGTTGCGTAATAGAGGGCAGGATAATACGCTAGCAATAACTAGGGAGACAGGTGGTTTCTGTGGCTCTGGAGTCCATCTTGCAGGAGAAGGAAGCCCACCTCTTGGCAAAGAGGTACAAAACCAGGCTTTCCTGACATCTCTGGAGGGTTTAGGAGCAATGCTCGACGTGCTGCTAGTACCACCCCACTCCAATCACTGCCTCTGTGGGCGATGGGTAGAGTGGTCAGGGAGACACATCCATCTCGCCCTAAGCTGTGCATGAAACCCTTTGGGAAATGTCAATTTTAGCTAGTGACTGGTTCCAATAGTCTATAAAAATGGCTTTGTCAGCATTCTTGATAAGTCCAGAACTTTATTTCACATTACCTGGCTCCTTCCCAGGAGCATGTAGTGAGTTCTGCAGAGGGCAACTGCAGCATCCTTAGTGCCTCTGTCTCCTCATGCATTCTTACTGTACTCCACGCCATCCACCTCCCTCCCCTGCCTGCTCAATGCACATAACAGAAAGTGGGGAGGGAGAGGGAAGTTGATAGGTGTGGAGGAGAGAAGACACTGGCACAAAGGCTGCTTCAGCTGCCCCTCAACTTGGGACCCACCATAAACTGCTGGCAGGGAACATAGTTATGTGAAATAAACTTTTAATAAACATTTATGAAATTCTGAAATAATTGAGAATGCTGACGAAGTCTCGCTTTAAAAATTTGCTTTAAAAACTGAAGAGGAGGCCTGCTATCTCTACATAACTCAAGCCCCATGGTAGTCTTAATGTGGCACTGAACCTAACTGTATACAATTTTGGATTCATTGTCCCTTCTTATAGCGTAGACAACTAGCTTGGCCATGGATGTGGAACAGAAGGGAATTTGGTAATTTTATGAAGACTGAGTTTGCAGTCCAGCCTTTCAAGTGTATGAAGTCTTAAAGCCATGCATCCTCCTTTGAGAATTCTGAAACACTTTACACCTAAAAATGTGGCCTGTAAAGGCAATCTCTATGAGGAGAATGATTTCCTTCCTGACTCATATCTATGGCCTCTTAGCTATTGAAATCAGTCCAGTTATTGGTAGCATTGGAGTTTTTCTTTTTCTCACCCTGGGAAACATATTTTGATATTCCTTATCCAGAGTCATAATAAGAGAATAGACCATTCCTAGTCAATGGCCCTGGAAGACAGATTATTAAACGACTGGAATATGTACAGAAAAGGTCTTCAATTTGTTACACTATCAAGTGTTACTAAGTGGAATAAAGTATGAGAGTACAATAAGATCTGTATTTTATGTCTACTCCCCTCCACACATTGCACACATTGAAAACCCCTTCAAAACTAGATAGTGGTAGATTGCTATGGTACTTTCCCACAGAATAGTTTTCTAAGAATCCTAATCAACAAGAATGCTAGCACAAGTTTCAGATAATTGAGGTATTTAAATAATTGTAAAATAATAGCTGTGCAACCAGTTTGCTGACTTATAATGGTAAGTTTAGCGCAGGTTTTCCAAGAAGCATGTCTATTTATAACATTTCTGAACCTTCACCTGTTAAACATGTCCAAAGAGGACTTTCTAGACAAAGTGAGAAAAATGAGAAAAAACATTTCCCAAAAATTCCATAAATTCTATAGATAAAAACAGCTTGCTTCTATGGAATCCACATTCCATAGTGTTTTCACGAGTGTTTACAAATTGATTTACACATTTGAAAGGGGTTTTCTATGCCCCTTGGCCATTTTCAAAATGCTCACTAGTGATTAGCAAACCTGCAGTGCACAATTCAGGTCCATACTGAATTTGGCACCTGCAAACCTGGAAATCAAACAAAGGCTGCTGTTTGGTATCCAGGTCCATGTTCGGAAAAAAGTGCCAAGCTGCTTGAACAAGTAGTCTACAGACCCTTAGCAACCACAGGCTTTTCATCTGTAGGCATGCCTGTGATTGGCATGCCTTTTGAAGACAAGAGTTTGGCATGTTCCCTTCTGGTTCAATTCTGGAATAACTCTGTGCACTTAAATAGCTGCACTTAGAAAAGTTGCACTGGGTAAGACCATGGGACCACCCAGGACAAATTAGTTACAACTACCAGTTGGTACTCAAGATGGCGGAGAGACAGAGAGACCAGGAAGTCTCCAGGGGGAACAGGGAAACAGATTTGCATTTACACTTTCCAATAAACATTGGAAGTGCAGAGAAAACACAAGAGATGCCGGGACTTTAGTGCTGAATTAAGCAGAACAATACCTGCTGATGAAGAAATGAGTATGGTGATAGCAGAGTAGAGACCAAGTTGATAATTGAAATGATGATGGATGCGGCCATATTCTATCAATTTGCTACATTCTGCACCTTGGAAAAAGTAAAAAATGAATATAAAAGTAGGCTGTTTTAATTTTGTGATAGCATTGCAGAAAATACCTTAGATTAAAGAGGACTTCTAGACCAATGTGATAACAACCATGTAAAAATTTCAAAGGAATTCCATACATTCTATAAATACAAACATCTATATTGCTTGAACGTTTCATCCAAAGTGTTTTAGAATGTTTACAAATGGATTTACACAATGGGGCTTATTTACTAAGGGCCGGGGATCGCACTCGTTCTGACTTTTGCACCGTTTTTGTTGTTGGATTTGCCAAATGCAGCAAAGCTCTTGACAGGTATTTAAAACAGGTATCTGGGATTGTGTCACATGCAATTGTTTTTTGGCGCAGCTTCGCTGGCGGGAGAAATTGCGGGAGAAATTGGGGGGGGGGGGTGCCGTCGGACAATCCATCTGATTCCGACTCAGCGCAGGATTTAACTTTCAAATTGTGTTACAAAACAATGCACTTACATGCACCAGGAAGAAGAAGGTGAACTGCAGTGGACCTGAGCGGGAAAGCGATACATGCTGGATATCAGGCACATGGTCTTAGTGAATCTTGGCACAGTGCATTATCGGCGGACATTGCATTTTAGGTGAACTCATTGGGGAAGATTTACTTACCTGGTCCATTCGCGATCCAGCGGCGCGTTCTCTGCGGTGGATTCGGGTCTTCCGGCGATTCACTTATGCAGTTCCTCCGATGTCCACCAGGTGTCGCTGCTGCGCTGAAGTCCGCCGAGGTCCGCTGGAGTTCACGATCCGTTGCTGGGTGCAGGTAAGCGCATGTCCAGTGACACTTTTTTTTAAAAAATGCGGCGGTTTTTCCGAATCCGTCGGGTTTTAGTTCAGCCACGCCTCCGATTTCCATCGCTTGCAAGCTGCCACCGATGCGCCACTATCCGACCGCGTGCGTAAAAAACCTTGGGCAATACAGGGGAAAACTATGCAAATCGGAAAAACGCGATTCGGGCCCTTAGTAAATGACCCGCATTTTGTTAGGGGTTTTCTATGGCTTTGGCAATTTCAAACTGATTACTAGTGATGAGTGCACCAAAAGCACACAATTTAGGTCCATACCAAATTTGGCAGTTTCAGTACCCACAAACCTGGAGACCGAACAAGCACTGCTATTCCAGATTCAGGTCGTGTTTTGAAAATAGGGCAAAAGCAGCCAATCAAGCAGCCTACAGTCACTTAGTAACCACAGGGATGTACATGCATGTGATTGGCTGGGCAGGGCATAGAACCAGGGGCGCACCTGCCATGAGGCGAGTTGAGCATCTCGCCTCAGGCGGCGCGCTTCCCGCTCAACGAGGGGGTGGCACCGCCGGCACTGAGCTCCCGGGCCGCACGCCATACGGGACCGCGTTGCAGCCCTCCGTCAGTCCACCTTGCTCCCCGACGCTGCCGGCACCGAGCTTCCGCCCCCCTGCCTGCCTGCATCAAACTCCTGCCGGCCGGCAACACTTTCCGGTGCTCTGTCTGGCACCCTGCTCCCAATGTGCTGCCGCCCCCCACTCCCCGCATACTTTCGCTCCCGCCCATGTGTGTGTGTATGTATATGTAATATGTGTATATATACACATAGCAGGGTCATCTGTCCAGATGTCATTACACACTGGACACAGCAAGGGAGATGTTAATGCTCATCATAGGGTCAGTCAGACCGGAATGGACTTCATTAAAACCTACAATTGCCCTGTTCACGGCACCTAGGTATATAAAGGATACTCCTGTTAATAGGGACAAGTGGAAAGCTGGACCTTCTTCTCAATGCCATAATAGGTACATGGGCAGAAATTTTTTTTAACAATGTCACAAACAACGCAATGGGTATTCAGACACTAAACATTAATAAATTGCCCCACACAAGAAGTTTGAATTGAATTAAATTTTTCCACCCTTTGAGTGGTGTGTGGTCTTTTGCCCAGACGGAAGAGTTTTGGAATGACCTGCTGTGTTTCCTCATGGCTATGCTGATGCTGGTCAGCAATAACTGGATGAGGTAAGGTTTGCGCCACAACGATTCCATCCTCTGGCCCAGCCACCACTAATGTTTTTGCCCATGCTTACTGGTCTACATATCAGTCGTGATGCACAACTTATGACTAATATATATTGTATACCTACATACAAAGTATGCACTAAATCTCAAAGAAATGAAAAATAAATCACCACTTGATTTATCGAAAATGTAAGCTTTATTAACATGTACACAAGATAACACATATATGGTCACTATGACATAAAAACATCACTTAAAAACATTCCATGATAAACACTAAAGTACATCTCTGGTCCAAATATTTTAAATGCTACTGCAATCCCAACTATACTTCACACCGCTAAATATAAATCCAGGATAATTCTATACAGAAGTGCATGACTCCATATAATATATCACAGATCATTAATAATACACAAATAGTATAACTTTGTCAGGAAAAAGTGCACAGTGTTAGTCTATATGTATAGCTACTATCATTGATGATATACAATTCCGCGAAAATCCACTATTACAATTAAATAAACTGTTGAAATGAAAACCCATAAACCAATTATCAGAAATATAAACAACCTACATGATCAAGCATAATTTCTAAATACCGTATAATACTCGTGTATAAGCTTATATTTTCAGGCACAAAAAATGTGCTGAAAACCCACCCCTCGCTTATAAACGACAACTAAAAAAAAAAAATAATACTCTCACACCCTCCAGTACCCCGGATCCCCGTCGCGGCAGCTTCTGATTCTCGTGGCGGCTCCGCTTCTCTCTAGTTCTTTTCTTTCTTCATGGCTGATCCAGTTAGTCAAAGGAGCCAAATGTTCGCTGCTCCCACGGTCGGGGTATTTTAAATAAGCTAGAGCGGGACTTTCGCCCTGCCGCACTGGGACACCACAAGATACTGCGCCGTCGCCTTCTTCGTGACCGCGGTACCGGAGCTCAGAGCTTCCTATTTGAAGTGTATAAGTAGTAACCATGGGGACCAAACGATCTTGCCTGTCAGGGTAAGTATATGTGCTGTGTCTGAATACGTGGGGAAGAGATGGATGGGGGAAACGTTCAGATAATTTAGTGGATGTTCTATGGAATTTTGAAATAACGGGGGGAGGTGACCTGAGGGATTTCTGAGAGAGAAATGGTATTGATATTGAGAGTATTGTAGATATTGGGGAGGAGAAACTTTATGATGGGGATGATAGGATGGCTGAAGGGAACTACCTATGAATTACATCATATTGTTGAAATTAGGGGGACCCAAGATCACTTGATTTTTACAATTATGATTTGTATAATTGATTTGTATAATTGATTTTTGTGCATACTACATCGCTCTGAGTAGACTTTTCAGTGACTCCTGTTTTTGATATAACAGGTATTATTCTAAAGGTATGAATAATTTCTTTGATGATTATATCAAATCTACTATGACATATTATTTATTTATTCTTTTATGTAAAATTATATTTCTGTGATAATCTGACACAACACTATTACAAATTACAGAACCTTATGGACCTGAAGAAGGGGTCATTCCGCCCCAAAACACATTGTCCAAATCTTATTGTTGACCTTTGAAGCTTTACTGTTTTGAATATGCAATAAATGTTTTAAATATATACCAATCGAATGTATGTGTACATTAACTACCTAGTTGTCGTTTAAGCAGTGTGACCAAAATACTGGCACTCTTCCTCACAACCTATTGTAATATCAGGTTTATCCTGAAAGCCGGAGGACGCAGCAGCTTCAGGCATACATACCTGTGGTAATTAAAAGAACCCATACCTCCCAGAGGAACATATACCCTTACACTACTCACGATATCATTCCACTCCCATGGAGCGCGGTGTAACCGCATAAAGAACATATAGTATTCACTATATACAGACCCAGGTAACCACCATACAGACAGGCCCCTACTTAAGAACACCTGACTTACAGTCGACCCCTAGTTACAAACGGACCTCTGGATATTGTTAAATTACTGTACTTTATCCTTAGGCTACAATTAAAATATAAAACAGTTATCACAGGTGTCTGCAATTAAGATTTATTGTAATTCCTGGTTCTTATAAAAATCCAACATTTTTAAAATCCAATTGTCACAGAGACCAAAAAAAATTCTGACCGGGGTTACAGTTATAAAATATACAGTTCCGACTTACATACAAATTCAACTTAAGAACAAACCTACAGAACATATCTTGTTAAGTAACCTAGGGACTGCCTTAAACAGATCCAAAGCATCACTATATACGATACACAGCAATATCTATTACAGATCCTGCCAGAATCACATAAAAGCTATCCACAGCAAATAACTGTATAAAGCTCCCCAAGGAATCACTGTATACAGTCCCCCAGCAATCACTGTTAAAAGCTTCCTCCCAGCAAGCATAGATACAGCTCCCCCAGCACCACTATAGTACAGCTTCCCCCAGAACACTATATAAAAGCTTCACAGCAACCACTTGTATACAGATCCACGCAATCACTAATCAGATCCCCCCAGCAATCATGTATACAGCTCCCCAGCACCCACTATATACAGCTCCCCAGCAACCACTATATACCGTTCCCCTGACAATCATTATATACACTCCTCAGCAATCACTGGAGATAGCTCCCCTAGCACAATCACTATATCAGATTCCCCCAGCAACCGCTTTGTACAGCTCCCCCAGCATATAAAATGTATACAGCTCCCCCAGCACCACTAGATACAGCTCCCCCCGCCAATCACTATATGACAGCTCCCCCAGCAATCACATATAACAGCTCCCCCCAGCAATCACTATATACAGCTCCCCCAGCAATCACTAATACAGCTCCCAAGCAATCACTATATACAGCTCCCCAGCAATCACTGTATACAGATCCCCTAGAACACTATATACGCTCACCAGCACCCAATTTTTCGTACAGCTTCCCCAGCAAGAAATCATTTGTACACAGCTCCCCCAGCAATCCCACTATATACAACGCTCCCCCAGGCAATCACTTATACAGCTCAACAGCAACCACGGATACATGCTCCCCCCCCGGAAACCACTATATACAGCTCCCCCAGCAATCACTGTATAACAGCTCCCCCAGCAATTCACTATAGACAGCTCCCCCAGCAATCACTATATACAGATCCCCCAGAACACTATATACAGCTCCCCCCAACAACCACCATATACAGCCTTCCCAGATATCACTATCTACTGCTCCCCCAGCTATAACTATATACAGCTCCCAGATAATCCTATATACAACTCCCCAGATAATCATCCACTATATACAAGCTTCCACAGCAATCACAAGATACAGATCCCCCCAGCAAACCTACTTATATACAGCTCCCCAGCACTCACTATATAGAGCAACCACAGATAGTCAATATATACAGCTCCACAGTAATCACTGTCATACCCTCCACCAGCAAGCAACTAATGTATACAAGCTACCCCAGCCAATCACTATATACAGCTCCCCCAGCAAATCACTATTATCACGCTCCCCCAGCAATCAATGTATAAAGCTACCCCCAAGCAACCCACTATGATACAGCTCCCCCAGCAATCATGTATACAGCTCCCCCAGCGATCACTATATACAGATCCCTAGCAACCCATTGTAAAGCTTACCCCGCAATCATTGTCACACAGCTCCCCCAGCAATCACTATTTAAGCTCCCCCCAGCAAGTAACTATATTACTAGCTCCCCAGATAAACAATGTATACGCTCCCCCCAGCAACCAATATGATACAGATCACCCAGCAAATCTCATATATAAAGTCCACAAATAACTATATCATGCTCCAAAAGAAATCACTGTATACAGAATCCACACAGCAAACAACTAATACAGCTCCCCCAACAACAATTACACAGATCACCCGAAATCCAATATGATACAGCTTCCCCAGCTATCAACATATACTGATCCCCCCAGCTATCACTATATTACGTCCCAGTAAACCATTATATACAACTCCCCACTACTCACTATATACAGCTTCGACACGCCAATCGCTATAACAGTTCCCCAGGCAACCACTATATACAGCTGCAGTATAACCTGGGAGCAAGCAATGGCTGCTGGTGTTTTTAGTGTCACTGGAGGTTGGTATGCAGCCCTAAGAATTCCCCGTACCACACGGACCCCTTCAGTTCTTAATGAACCTTTGTGCAGTGTGCAGAGGTAAATAATTCTATCACAACGTTCAGGTGAACCACGGTTTACTCTTTACTGAAGTAGTGCCAGGAGAAAACTTATCACAGTCATTTGTTATATAACAGTTGCCTAGCGGAGTATAGTGATAGATTCAATAGTAAATCTTACTTCATCTCTCTCTCTCCTTGGGACGGGTAGGCAAGGATAAGGAAACAGTCTCAGATTAAGGGAAAATGGAGGCTCATAGCCAAATGACTTTTACTGCAATCCAGGGGACTTCCACAGCTTGGTTACCGTGGGTAAGTGAGGCGGTTCCGTCGATTTAACGGATCCGTCTTCTTACGCGTTACTGTGTGGGGAAACCATTAAAGGCGACAATACTAGGCAGAAGAGGCCCTTTGACTTAATGTTAGCTTCTCTGACGCATAACTGCAGAAAGGTCTGAAAAATAGCGAAATTTCCTCCTGGTTGTGGGAGCTGGGCTCAGAAAGGGTATAGTGTGCTTGAATCAAATTCAAACCGGAGTCTTCGACTCTAGCCACCAGGGCGGGCTCAGGTTAGGTTTATGGATGATGGAGAGAGCAGGAGCGGCCTCTGGCCTGGGCTAAGCCAAGCACACCTACTTGTGTAGGCCCAGGGAACACACTAACTAAAAAAACACACCTCCTGCAGGTGGTGGTGACCTTGCACAGGGTCTCCCAGCCCAATAGCAGGGGAGCCTTGGTAAAAAACAACTAGTAAGGTCTTCCCACAGGAAATTCGGGAGGGTTCAGAAGATTCTGAGTGAATCCAAGAGTGAGAGAGGAGGAGAGACACCACAGTGACCTATCAGCTCTTACCTAACTGTAGCAAAACATTCACATCAGAAATGTCAAGACAGTATAGGAAGTATATAAAACATATCAATCTGTGAAAATAGGTGGTTTGTGGGCAAAAAAACCCCCTTGGTAAAAAACAGGCAATACATTATCTATACAGTGCAACTATCAACATCTCTGCATCAAAGGTACGGGAAGGAAAACACTAAAACATACCAAAGTGGCCCCTCTGGGTCACTGCAATATACCCCCGTTCTTTAAGAGAAGCAGCCTCAGCGTTGTGGGGTTAGGAGTGTAACTGCAAGATGGCAAGGGTTCGTGGCAATTGGATATCTCCAAACGCCACAGTTTATAGTTTCAACAGTAAGTCATGAGGTAGCTATACGGTATCAAGTGTTAAGGATCAGTAATATTTAAAGCACCAATACAATACAAGAATATGCAGAAATGTAAACAAAACAGTTAAAACATATACAAGGTAAACATGCTGATAAGGCGATTTTTGTAAATAATACTGCAAATGCTGACAGTTCAAAAGTCTCTTGACTACAGGCAATCACAGGGACATCTCACACACTGTCCACAAAACCTGAAGATGGGTGATACAAAGGTGGGGACAGGTCATAGCAGCTTAATGTATTGTGGCTTAAAGAAAAGGACAGTGAATAACATGTTACAATCACTATATACAGCTCCCCCAGCAATCACTGTATACAGATCCCACAGCAACCACTATATACAGCTCCCCCAACAACCACTATACACAGCTCCCCCAGAAATCACTATATACAGCTTCCCCAGCTATCACTATATACTGCTCCCCCAGCTATCACTATATACAGCTCCCAGTAATCCCTATATACAACTCCCCACTAATCACTATATACAGCTTCCACAGCAATCGCTATATACAGTTCCCCCAGCAACCACTATATACAGCTGCAGTAACCTGGGAGCAATGGGCTTGCTGGTTGTTGTAGTGTCACGTGGCGGTATGCAGCCCTAGAATTCCCAAGTACCACACGGACCCCTTCAGTTCTTCCGGAACACCTTTGTGCAGTGTGCAGGGTAAATAACTTCTATCACAAAGTTCAGGTGAACCAGGTACTCTTTACTGAATGTAGTGCCAGAAAACTATCACAGTCATTTGTTATATAACAGTTGCTTAGCGGAGTATAGCTGATAGATTCACTAGTAATCTCCTCTTGACTTACTGTTATCTTCTCTGACGAATAACTGCAGGAATGTCTTGAAGAAAAATACCGAAATTTCCTCCTGGTTGCGGAGCTGGGCTCAAAAATGCGTATAGTGTGCTTTGAATCAAAATATCAAACCTGAGTCTTCGACTCTAGCCACCAGGGCAGCGGCTTAAGGTAGGTTATGGATGGAGAGAGCAGGAGCAGGCCTCTGCCTGGCTAAGGCCCAGCACACACTACCTGTGTAGGCCCAGGGAAACACTAACTAAAACACACCTCCTGCAGGGGTGTTGACCTTGCACAGGGTCTCCCCAGACAAATAGCAGGGAGCCCTGTGTAAACACACAATGTAAGGTCTTCACACAGGGACTTCTGGAGGGTTCCAGAAGATTCTGAGTGAATCCAAGAGTGAGATAGGAGGAGAGAAGATCCCTACAGTGACCTATCAGCTCTTACATAACTGTAGCAATCACATTTCAATCACAATGTCAAGACAGTATAGGAAGTATAAAACAATATCAACCTGAAAATAGGTGTTTTGTGCAAACCTGTAAAACAACACAGTGCAATACATTACCTATACAGTGCAACTATAACATCTGCCATCAAAGGTACAGGAAAACCCTAAAACATACCAAAGTGGCCCCTCTGGGTCACTGCAATAGTGACAGCCACCAGGGAGGGGCGCTGATGGAGGAGATCAGACGGCTCGAGTCCCCTGTGCACCTCCAGGACTTTACTTTTGGAGACGATCTGCCGGAGGATGCACCAGGGGGCAGCAAACCACGAAAGAAGAAGACCAAATCCGTGGAAGTGGTGAGTCTAGTCTACAGCCCCCTCCCCGTAAAACCCGAGTCGGCCGCAGGGTCAGCTCACTGTGCGAGCCCCGTTACCCAGCCCAGCGCGGGTCCTGCTGTGGACTCAGTGCCAGGGAGCGGGGAGATTACAGGTGTGACATCTGATGTGGCGATGGGCTCCGTCTCTGTTTGTGGTAACAGTGGGGGAGCAGGGGAGGCATCGGCCGCAAGGCCGGACAGTAAGGGCGGCTCGGCTGTTGCGATACCATCCAAATCCAGTGCTGTGGTGCGTCCCCCAGTGGGAGGGGGGATAGCCCGGCACTGGTGGCAGCTTCCGGTGCCTCGGCGCCTCTTCATGCTGGTGCTGCTGATCACTTGGTGGTGGAGCGGCGGCAGCGTGGAGGGGTCGCTTAGGCTGAGGGCTCCGGACCTCCCAAGCCTAAAGTACTGTTTTGTGTTGGTGTTGGAGATAGTCTGCAGAGGAGTGCTGAGGAAGGTGGGGATCAGCGGTGCCACATACCAGCCAAAGATCAGCGGCGACTCTTACCTTCCCCTAAGAAAAGTAAAATAATATCTGCTACCGATGATGCGGAGGGCACAAGTGTGACACAAGTTGGGGTCCCCTCTGGGCGATGCGCTGTGGGGGGACCCCCGTCCCTTGTGCCTGAAGATGCGGAGGTGGTCATGTCCCCTAATGTTGTTGCTGGTCCAGCCAGTGTGAGTGGAGTCAGTAATGTTGTGGTGGATAAAGTGAGTGGAGTGAGTGGTGGAGAACCGTTACCAGTTATGGGGGTGACTGATGGGGTGACTGGTGGTGTGGGTGGCGCGGCTGAGTATAACATGGAGGTGGGTAGTGTTAATGTGGTGGGTGCAGGGGTTGGTCCGGTTGCTCCCCCAGTGGCGGCCCCTATTAAGAGCTATGCCAGTGTCGCTGCAGGGGGAAGTAGGGGTCCATCATCCTCGTCTCTGGGCTCTGGGGACGGCTTTTTGCAACGGCGCCTCCTGCAGGCCTTACAGAAGGGAGAAAGGATGATCAATGTAGCGGGGCAGGAGGTTGATTTGTCGTTTTGGATAGAGAGGCACGGCCTGTCTACACTGCCCCCCCACACATTATATACCTGTCACACTGCCCCCCCACACATTATATACCTGTCTCACCTCCTTGCACTGCTTCTGTATAACTTCTCATACATACCTCGGCATGCATGGCAGCAACCTCTACCGGGGTCTTCAGTAGCTCCTCCCACATAGGCGTCACATGGTCATGACCTCATCGAAGGTCCTTGACCACATTCACTGCTGTGATGATCCCCAGAGGTAGTGTGTGCTGCAGCCAGCAGGTGTGCCCTGCCCACCCGAACCCCCCGCCCCCCCCTCGCGGTTACCGCGGTTACTCTCAGCCAGGCAAGTCGGACCCTGGTCCCGGGACCAGGAGACGGGACTCAGTCTCCTGGCCCGGGACAATGCGGGGAATAGCGTGACATTCCCTTATCCTCCCGGGGCGGCGGGACTGGGGTTAAAAAGCGTGACAGTCCCGCCAAAAGCGGGACGGTTGGGAGGTATGCATAACTGTAGCAATCACATTTCAATCAGAATGTCAAGACAGTATAGGAAGTATAAAACAATATCAATCTGAAAATAGATGTTTTTGTGCAAACCTGTAAAACAACAGTGCAATACATTACCTATACAATGAAACTATAACATCTGCCATCAGGTACAGGAAAACCCTAAAACATACCAAAGTGGCCCCTTTGGGTCACTGCATATTACCCCCGTTCTTTAAGAGAAGCCGGCCTCGGCGTGGGGTAGGAGTGTAACTGCAGATGGCAAGGGTTAGTGCAATTGGATATCTCCAAGCGCCATTTTATAGTTTCAACAGTAGTCATTGGGGTAGCTATACTGTATCAAGTGTTAAGGCATTCAGTAATATTAAAGCACCAAATACATTACAAGACTATGCAGAAATGTAAACAAAACAGTAAACATATACAAGGTAAACATTGCTTGTATAAGGTGATATATAAATAATACTGCAATGGCTGAAAGTTCAAAAGTCCTTGACACAGGCAATCACAGGGGCATCTCACACAATGTCCAAAACCTGAAGATGCGGCTGATACAAGGGGTACAGTTCATAGCAGCCTTAATGGTATTGTGGCTTAAAGAAAAGGAAGTGAAATGTTCATGGCTAGGCCAGGTACAGTCCTTAAACGTTGCAAAAACACAGGGAAAGGTGCCCAAAGTCCATGTTAAATGGGCAAACAGGATGATGACAGTCCATAATAAGGGGTAAAAGTTTTCTAGGCTCTTGTAGGGTAGAGTCTTTAACCCCTTAAGGACGCAGCCTGTTTGCAGGTTAAGGCTCGCAACTTTTTTTTGAAATTTGACCAGTGTCTCTTCCTGTGGTAATAACTTTTGAACGCTGTTACTTATCAAAGCGATTCTGAGATTGTTTTTTCCCCACATGTTGTACTTCATTTTAGTGGTAAATTTTGGCTGATAAGTTTTGCGTTTATTTACAAAAAAAGGGAAAAAATGATGAATTTTTAGAAAAATTTGCCATTTTCGAAATTCAAAATCACCGCGTTTTCAGGCAGATAGATTTACCACCTAAATAACTTGCAGAATAACATTTCCCATTTGTCTACTTTACATTTTCATAATTTTTGAAATGTTTGGATAATTTATTTTGACGTCACGCGGCCTACAAATCGAATAGCGATTTTCCGTATTTTCGGAATTGACTATTTTGGGGATAAATACTGTTTGAAATCAAATTTTAGATATTTAGCAACAAAACCCCCTATATAACCAACACATTTTCAAATCTGCACCCCTCAAACTATCAGAAACAGCATTTACAAAGATTATTAACCCCTTGAGATCTTCATAGTAATTGAATCAAAATGGCGGTGAAATTTAGAAATTTCAAATTTATCAAATTTTGTCGTTTATACGTTCATTTAGCCCTAAAATTTACACATTTCCAAAAGAGAAAAAGAGAAAACTCACCATAAAATTTGTTCTACAATTTCTCCTGAGTGTAGCGACCCCCCACACGGGGCCGTTACTTGTGTTAATGGTCGCACAGCGAGGCGCAGAAGGGAAGGAGCACCCTGCAGCTGCCAGGATTTTAGTTTTCTGGTTGCCCCCTTTTGAAGGCTATAAAATTTTCGCTTTTCCGTTATTTGGGCCATGTGACGGCATTTTTTTTGCGGGACGAGATGCTTTTTCCAGTGTTACCATTTTGGGGTTGGTATCACCTATTGTTGAAAATTTTGGAACTTTTTTTGAGGTCATGAGTAGAAAAGCATCAATTCTGTACTGGATTTTTTACTTTTTTTTTTTTCCGTGTTCACCATATATCCTAATAATCCTGTTATCTTTATTCTATGGGTCGATACGATTACGGGGATACCAGACATGAATATTTTTTCTTATGTTTTACTAAATTTGCCAAATAAAACCCGAATGTGGGGAAAAATCTATCATTTTTGCATCGCCGTCTTCCAAGTGGCATAACATTGTTACGTTTTTGGCTACAGAGCTGGTTGATGGCTTGTTTTTTGCGGGACATGTTGTTCTTTGCAACAATATCATTCTGGAGTACATATGTTTTGTTGATCACTTTTTATTGCATTTTTAGTGGGATATAATAGGTAAAAATCATAATTTTTGGCGGGTTTTTGACGTTTTTTTTTTACGGCGTTCATCATATGGGTTCAATAGTTATTTAGTTTTATTCTATGGATTGTTACGGACGCGGTGATACTATATATGTGGGGTTTGTGTTATGATTTAGACTTTTTTGAGCGTTATATGTCTCTTTATATGTTTTGGGGCTTATGGGCATTTTTAGTGATTTATAAAGTAATTTTTTATTGAAAAACATTATTTTTTACATTTTTTTTCATGATCCACCATGGGATATGAACAAGCAATCATCTGATTGCTTGTTCTTGATAATACTCTGCAATACTAATGTATTGCAGGGTATTATCAGTGCCAGCCTATGCAGATGCATAGGCTGACACTTTGCCTTTAAGATGACGTCACAGACGCCATCTTAAAGGTAAACCCTCCAGGCTTCTCTGGGGTCCCGATCGGACCCCAGAGGAGCCAAAAAAGCGATCGCCCCCCCCGAAAACGGTGCGGGGGGGGCCGATCGTGGGGTAAAGACCCCCAGAAGGCATGTTAAATGCCGCGGTCGCGTTGACCGCGGCATTTAACGGGTTAAACACCCGCGATCGGAGCCCACTCCGACCGCGGGTGATAGCCGGGGATGTCAACGGTAGATTACCGTTGAAATCCCGCGGCTAACGATGCCGGTTCGGCTGCTATACAGCGCTGAACCGGCATCGTCTCTGCGCAGTAGCTGTACTGCGCTGAGCGCTATTCGCGGGACTCAGCGCAGTACAGCTACGGCGCAGAGCGCTAAGGGGTTAAGTAGGGACAAAGTTAGTCCTTGTAACGAGCAGGTGGTACGCCTTTTGTAGACCTTTCGGATCTGCGTACGCAAAGTCCATCTGTTGAAGCAGGCAATTCAGGATTAGGAACAGGATCAAGGACAGGAGTAAGTAAGACTGGCTGTGGAACAGGCATAGCTGGTAATGCTGGAGCGATTGTAGGTGTTGGAACATACTGATAGTAACCAGTCATGAAGATGGGGATTCCTGACAATGGTTCGTCAATAGGGAGTAGAGTCCTGGTCGTTGCTGGAGCAGGTGCGACTGCAATGGGAGCGACAAATTGCTGCGGCTGTGTAGTTGGTGCAGGTGTTGATCGCATGAGGGAAACTTCTGCAGGGCAAGGTTTTAAACGATTGCGATGTACTACTTGTGGAGCTCTTCCTTCTTTGTATATCTCGCACACATCTGGGTATGGCTCGGCAGTGAGAATGTAGGGATCAGGCTCCCACAAGGGTTCTAATTTATTGGAACGATGTTCTTTCTTAAGCCATACTTTATCGCCTATTTGTAGGGGAGTAGCATTTGCATGAAGGTTGAAGTCTTCCTCTTGTCTTCTCCTAACTTCTTCCATCCGCTGGGTTACAATTTCTCTCGCTTCTGCAATTCTCTTTTGATGCTCTGTTACCCAATTGTCTTTTGGCAGAGGATTGATGGTATCGGGGACTTGGATTCCTAATGCGCGATCTTTGGGTAATTGGCCTTGTCGTCCAAACATTAGGTAGAATGGGGTATAACCCGTTGAGCAATGTATAGTATTATTATAGATCTCCACTAGCTCGTTCAAAAGTGTAGGCCATTCAGCTTGTTTTGCGGTGGATGCAGTTCTTAGCATATTGATGAAGACTTGATTAATTTTTTCGCACAGTCCATTACCCTGAGGGTGGTAAGCGGTAGTTCTCAATTTTTTGCATTCATGAAATTGACAAAGTTCTTGGAATAGTTGTGATTCAAATGCAGCTCCTCGATCAGTGAGGACTTTTTCTGGGCAGCCATAGTGCTTAACGTATTCTTGGTAGAACATGTTGGCTGTGGTGCGTGCAGTGAGATCTTTCACGGGTACTACTGTAGTCCACTTAGAGTAGTGATCAACCATGGTGAGGGCATAGGTGTAGCCAGAGCGTGTTGGTGCTAATTTTACATGGTCTAAGGCTACAAGTTCATTGGGTCTCTGAGTCTGAATAGGATGGAGTGGTGCTTTTTGATCTTTCCTACCAGCTTTGGTAAGGTTGCAGGCTGTGCACTCGTGACACCATTTTTCAATATCACTTCGCATCCCTATCCAGTAGAACCTTCTACGGATGGTGGCTTCAGTCTTGTAAACCCCAAAGTGACCAGATTGATCATGATAGGCATCCAGTATGATGTTAGCGTCTCTTCTTGGAATGATAATTTGATGCAGCCTCTGGTTGGATACTGGGTCTAGCGTGTTCCTCAGCACAAGGCCTTTTTGTAGGAAGAGACGTTTGCGTTGTCGCCATAAGCGTAGAAGTTCAACGTCTGGGCAGGATCGGCGCAGGCGAACAGGAACTCTTCCAGTGAGGAGGAAGTCGTGAATTTCGCCTAGGGTGCGACTTTCTAATTGTAACCTCAGCCACTTGGAGTTCTCTTGTAGGTGATCTGCTGGCTTGGATAGTGATGCTTCTGGATTGACGGCTGCAGTGATGACATTCTGATGGGAAAATCGATCATAGAAGGGAGGCATCTCAACTTCTTCCCATTCATCAGCAGTTGTAGACTCTTCCCCAGTTTGGAGGCGAGAGAGCACATCTGCATTGACGTTGGTCTTTCCGCTTCTGTACTTTATGGTGAAACTGTAGTTTGCCAATCTGGAGGCCCATCTCTGCTCTAAGGCACCTAGTCGGGCAGTGTTGAGGTGCGCCAAAGGGTTATTATCTGTGTAGACAACAAAAGAGGATGCTGCTAGATAGTCCTTAAATTTCTCAGTGATGGCCCATACAAGTGCAAGTAGCTCCAGCTGGAAGGAACTATAGTTGTCATCGTTTTTCTCGGCACCTCTGAGACTTCTACTGGCATAGGCGATAACACGCTCACAGTTGTCTTGTACTTGGGAAAGCACGGCACCAAGTCCTTGGAAGCTAGCATCAGTGTACAGCCGGAAGGGTTGGCTGTAATTGGGGTAAGCTAGAATAGGCGGTTGAGTGAGAAGTGCCTTTAATGCTTGAAAGGAGGTTTCTTGTCGCTCAGTCCAATTTATGGGCAATCTACGGTTGTACTGTTCTTTTGGGCAGCCCCGAAGTAACTCTGTCAATGGTTCAGCAACTTGGGCAAAATTGGGAATGAAGCGGCGGTAATAGCCAGCAAAGCCCAAGAAGCTTCTCACCTCCTTAACTGTGGTAGGAGTTTTCCAATCTGTAACCGCAGATATCTTCTCTGGATCCGGCTGTACTCCTTCTGAACTGACAACATGTCCTAAGTAGTTAACACGGGGTTTGAGGAGATGACACTTGGAAGGTTTGATTTTTAGGCCGTGTTCGGTAAGTACTTGGAAAACTTCGGAGAGGTGGTGCAGATGTTCCTTGTAGGTTTTGGAGTATATAATGATGTCATCCAGATATAGCAACACATGCTGGAAGTTTACATGGCCCAGACATCTTTCCATCAGCCTTTGAAATGTCGCTGGTGCATTGCACAATCCAAAGGGCATGCTATCAAACTCATACAGTCCCATGGGGGTAGTAAAGGCGGTCTTCTCACGGTCCTCAGGAGCCATAGGGACCTGCCAGTAGCCACTGGTCAAGTCTAGAGTGGAGAAATAGGCTGCGGAGCCCAGGGCGGTTAGCGATTCCTCTATACGTGGTAAAGGGTAAGCATCTTTATGGGTAACATTGTTAAGTTTCCTGTAGTCCACACAGAACCTAATAGACCCGTCCTTTTTCTTTACCAAAACTAGTGGGGCAGCCCAGGGACTCTGACTTTCTCTGATCACACCGGTGTCTTTCATCTCCTTCAACAGCTTCTTTACTGGCTGGTACATAGCAGGAGGGACTGGACGGTGTCGTTCCTTGATAGGAGGATGATCATGTGTGATGATGCGGTGTTGAATTAGGGTGGTTTTCCCATAGTCCAAAGGGTGCTTACTAAAGGCTTGGTGATGACGTTTCGCCACATTGATAACCCCATTGATACGGTCATGAGGAGTGTTAGCGTCTCCTATATTGAGTTCATCCCACCATGATGTCGGGCTAGCATTGCCAGTGTGATGTGTGGTGGCCTTAACAGACCGTTGGGTTGCCGTAGCTGTGTCCGCAAGGATGTCTTCCGCGCACAGCTGGTGCAATTGGCCAACTGGTGTAAATTTGTAGAGGCTAACTGGTGTGTCGCTCATGTTTATAAGCCGTACAGGGATCTTACCGTTGGAGACGGTGACGACACTGCAGGCAGCTTTCACCAGGGGCTGAGCTTCAAGATGGATGGGTTCCAGCAGCGCCTCATAGTCCTCATTCTTGACACCAGGACGAGCATGACACCAGACGATGGTCTCTGAGTTGGCAGACAAGGTCACAGGGTGAGTATCACGGATTCTGACACGGCAGATCTCGCCCTTGCAGTTTGCAAACTCCTGATAGGCCATCAACACTTTGACATGGTGCTGAATAGCTTTCCTGTGGAAAGAAGAAGCAGCAGGGAGAGAAGCACGCAAGGCATCTAAAACATCAGTAAAGCAGTTACGTAGAACATTCATGCCTAGCACTAGGGCAGCAGAGCCCTCGTCATTCACCCCGGTAATTATCACGCCTTGTTTAAGGAGACGACGGTCGCCAATTTGTATTGTGGGTTCCCAGTAACCCACTTGTGGTATGGATTGACCATTACTAGCTATGAGTCTCAATTTTTCACCACCAAAGTCTCTGGTCAAGTCTCTGATATCCCAATGTTCAAGAAAAAAATGTTTTTGGAGTGTGGTGACTTGTGAGCCGATGTCTATGAGAGCTTTGGTGGGGACACCATTGATCTGGACGGTTACATGTGGACAGGGCGCGAGGAATTTCTGCGCTCTGGGTGGACCTCTAGATATTCCTCCCGAGGGGTGGTCCTCTGCCTCGGGGGCATCCCGTTTAACTGAAAGCATTGATTACGGTGATGACCAATTTTCTTGCAATGAGAACAAACAATCCTTCCATCCTGCGGAGGTCACCCTGGTGGGGGTCGCCTTGGATGGGGATAGTACTGTCGTGGCTCTGGTGAGGAGAAGCGCGATGAGGATGGCTCACGGACTGGAGGAGTAGCCTGGAGTGTTAGTGTCGCTAATTTATCCATAGCCCTGCTAACAACTTTGTCCATACAATCCTGGAGACAGGCTACTAGTGCTGGGTCTGAAGTTTGAGCAGCTTGGGTGACAGCAGGAATGGCCGGGGCAGTAAACGGCACAGAAGGTGGGGTAATAGAGAGCCCTGTGTCTAGGCTTGCTGGACGAGGGTGCACAACAGTGGATCCGCAAGATTTCTCAGTTCCTAAGACTCGTATGACCAATGACTTGAATTCAGCAAATGAAATATTGGGATTCTGCACAGCTAGCATTCGCAACTGACTCTGTACTAGCCGAGAGTCTACACCTTCAATGAATCTGTCCTGTAACATTTTGTCAGCCTCTGCTTGGTTAACAGAGTCTATTTGTTGCACGGCCCTGAATGCTGTCTGTAATGCAAGTGCATAGTCTCTGAGGGTCTCACCAGGATGCTGCCTTCTACTAAAGAACGCAAGACGCACTTCAGTGGGGGATTGAGTCTCAAATTCCTGCTTTAAACGAGTGAGGATCTGTGCCACTGAAGTTTTATCTGATGTGGGCCAGGAGCGGACCTCTTGGAAAGCAACTCCTTCTAACTGACCCAACAATACATTCACTTGCTGTAAGGGAGTGAGAGGCAACAGGTGGAAGGCACTTAGCAACTGGTCCTTAAAGTCAGTTAGGGTATGGGGATCCCCTCTATAGGTAGGCAGACGTGGGGACCCCAGCAGGAAATTAACTCCAGGAGCTGCTGTGACAGGGGCTGCAGCCTGAGGTGCTGAGACATCTGCAGCAAGAACTGCAGCCTGGGGGACGTCCAGTGGGATAACTGGTGCAGCAGAGGTAGGAGCAGACATAATGAAAGTTGTGGAGTACTGGCCCTTTAAATGACTGGGGTCTATTGTCAGAGTCTTTGATGTAGTACTCACTGTGTTCCTGGAAGATGAGAGGCAGTGCTGTTACCAGCAGGCTCTGTGATAATCTGTACTTCCTGTAGTGGAGAGGCAGGGGGCTGGCTGCTGCTGTGACATCAGACACTGGAGGGAAGCGCTGAGGCTGGGTTCCTGCTGATGATGTGGTCTGCTAGGCGGAGACTTCACCAGACAGGCAGAGACATTCCTAAGACACTGAGCTGGGGGTGGAGATCCACCAGAGAGCAGGGAACAGTTGTTTTTGTTGGCACATTAGATGCAGCAGAGTTGATTGTGTTCTTTAGCAAACAGTTCCAAACAGCACACAACACCATGTTACTCACAGTTCTTGATGTATAACAGCTGCAGCAGTCCAAAGCTGTGCTTGGCAGTATTACAGGCAATAAACGGTTCACAGTTCTGCAACTTTTGTAGGATTGTCTCTGAAGTTTGCAGGAGTTAGCAAATCAGTAAATACAGTTCAGGCACACACCCGTAATCCTGTTCGTGACGCCAGAAAGAGAGACCATGCAGTAACCTGGGAGCAATGGGCTTGCTGGGTGTTGTAGTGTCACGTGGCGGTACGCAGCCCTAGAGTTCCCAAGTACCACACGGACCCCTTCAGTTCTTCCGGAACACCTTTGTGCAGTGTGCAGGGTAAATAACTTCTATCACAAAGAAATTAGGGGTTTTCGGCTTATACTCGGGTCGGCTTATACTCGAGTATATACGGTATATGTATATATATTTATTTTCTTATTCGAGTATATATTAACAATGATTAAAAGGAGAGGAAGCAGTGTCAGGGCTTTGGTAAGTGACACACAGCACCAATAGCAGATTCCTGCTGTGCTGGGTATCAGTAAATGCAGGGACTATTTGAGCACAGCAGGTGGAAGGAGATTCTGAAGGCTGATCACTAGGCCCCTCCCACATCTGCTTCTGTGTGGAGCAGAATAGAGACTGAACAAGCATCATTATAACAAATAGAAAGGTACTTTTACTTCCAGGTAACCATTACAAATAGATTTTTGAAATATTTTAACCTCTTTGACAGCTTTTTGTAGTAAATAGTTTTGTGGCATAACCCCTTTAAAGTTTGCGGTGCTAAGTAACTTGCATAGAAACTGCCCCAATCAAAGGACTGTTCTGTTACCTCTTATCCAGTAGATGGTGCCAAAACACAAGACGTAAAGGGTCACAAAGTGGTTTGATGTGTAGAACCTGGGAGCAGAGTGGATATGCACACAATGCGATCTCCCTCCGAGAAGACAGGAGAGAGACAGAACAGGGAAGAAAAGACAGGAGCGCTCTCCTGGTGTATAACCAAAGGCAATCAGATAAAAACAATGGGGCACATTTACTTACCCGGTCCAGTCGTGATCCAGCGGCGGGTTCTCCGACGCTGATTCGGGTTCTGCCGAATCTTCGTAGTAGACAAACCATTTTATCAGTTCACTACATTAAAATCCATTTCATATTTGCAGGTCTTCGACACTTTACCTCTGGGATACACCTGGGTGGTCTTAACCAGGGCAACTTTTCTAAGAGAAACTATTTAAGTGAACATAATTATTCCAGAATGTAGCATTATAGAATATGGCCTTGCATTCCATCATCAAAACCGTCAATATCACTTTTACCTGGTCTCACCAACACTCATTTCTCTCATCCAAATGTATGTCTGCTTAATTTGGCACCAAAAGTCCTAGCATCTCTTGTGTTTCTCTGCACCTTTCATGTTATTGGTATGTGTAAATGCATATCTGTTTCCCTGGTCTCCCTGTCTCTCCGCCCTCTTCATCAACACCTGGTAGTTGTAACTAATTTGAACTGGGTGTATAAATTATAGACTACAGGTCATACCTAGTGCAACTTTTCTAAGCGCAACTATTTAAGTGCACAGAATTATTCCCAAATTTGACTAAAGGGAACAAAAGGAGGCAAATTTACTTACCCCATCACCGGAGTTCACCGGAATTCACAGAAGTGTGCAGTGTTTGACTTGAATGCCAAGTGCCATGATTCACTAAGATCGTGCGCCCAATATCATGATTGTGCTGCTTCCCAGCTCCGGTCTCTCCACAGAGTTCACCATTTTTTTTTAGTGGTGCACGTTAGGGCTTTGGGCTTGTTATCTGAAAACAATTCTGGCTTTATTACTTCCCCACTCTGAATCTTGTGTACTTGTGGTGGCACTTAGAAAAAGATGCACTGGTCAAGATGGCTCCGCTGTAGGTGGGTGCCTGTGCATTGGCTCCAGGTTTTGACCTTCACCTGTGGCAAAACTATGCAGCAGGAACTCCATGTCACAACAACTGGTTGCAACAGAACGCCGAAAAGTATCCTGGCAGCCAAGAGCACTAGTATATTTCGCGGGCAATGCTAATGTAAGTGATCAACTCAGACATTAGCGCAAATCAGTAGTAAGGATGGTGCGAATTGGTTAAAATTAGGTTTCGCCCCGATCGCTGAATGTTTGGTCGAAACCTATAAATGGATTCGACCCGAATCGGATATAAACTAATGTCAACGTTAATAAAAAAAAACAGGCATTTCCTGAGTAATTTTACGCCAACACTCTGACATGGAGAGACTACTACCGCCGCTGCCTCGCGAGCCCCTGTGCCACTGCTTATTGGGCCTGCGAACGGGATTTGTACCGCGCGGACGTTTAGCCGCTCCATCTCGCACTGTGCCCCCTGCGACTACAGTAGCGACTGTGCCTGCTTCCATGCAAGCTGACACTCTCTTTGCCCGATGATGATGAATCCCTGCTACACCCGGCTCCCAAAGTGCGATCGGTACAATCATCGTCAATTTGCGTTTCCGGTCAGTGCTACTCCTCACCGTGTCAGTATGCACAACCTGCCTACTGCAGGAAGCAGCGGAAGTCTGCCCCACCTCTTCATTGCAAAGCAGTGCGACTGTCCTCAAAACACTATCGTCCTCGCTGAATAGTGGGCTGAGCCCAGACCTGCGGGAAAGGACAGCGACAGAGCCTGGTTGAGAAGGTGAGGGCCGTGACCTGCTGCTTGGGCCAGTGGCCGCCCACTAATTGTTGTATTAGAGAACCCACGTACTCTTAGCTGGGGTTGTCAGACTTATTTGAGAATTGGATGACTAGTCAACCATTCAACACCTTTGGGTTGTGATCAACACCACTGCCACTAGATGACAACGGCAGCTCTGGCCTCACTGAGTCACCCCTGCTGCGACGAATCCCCTTACTGTGCTGCCACCTATGCCTGCTCCACCTGCCACCTTTATGTTGACATAGTGGTTTAAAACTATGGTGGATTGACACGTAAATTGGCTGTAAACTAGAGCCCCAAAAGGTATTGCAATGTGCGTATACAGATACCCCATAACTGACAGTGTAATTCCAGCGAAAATCACTGTATAAACTATGTGGATTTGACACATAAATATGGCTGAAGTAGAGCCACAATAAGGTATGGAAATGGTGTGTTATACAGATACCCACAACTGACAGGTAATTTCAGCAAAATCACGTATACACTAGTGGATTTGACATGTAATCTGGCTGTAAACTAGAGCCCCCAAAAGGTATTGGCAATGTCGTTATACAGATACCCCACAACTGACAGTTTAATTTCAGCAAAAATCACTGTATAAACTATGTAGATTTGACATGTAAATCTGGCTGTAAACTCGAGCCACAATAAGGTATGGCAATGTGCGTATTACAGATACCCACAAATGACAGTGTAATTTCAGCGAAAATCACTGTATAAAAAACTAGGTGAGATTTGACACATAAATCTGGCTGTAACTAGAGCCCCCAAAAGGTATTGCAATTCGTGTATACAGATACCCCACAACTGAATTGAAATTCAGCGAAATCACTGTATAAACTAGGTGGATTTCACAGAAATCTGGTGTTATCTAAGCCACAATAAGGTATTGCAATGTGCATTATACAGATACCCCACAACTGACAGTTGTAATTTACATTCGCGAAATCACTGAATAAAAACTATGTGGATTTCACACGTAAATAGGGCTGTAAATAGAGCCACAATAAGGTATGGCATGTGCGTTATACAGATACCCCACAATGACAGTGTAATTTCAGCGAAAATCAATGTAGAAACTATGGGGATTCACACGTAAATATGGCTGGTAAACTAGAGCCACAATAAGATATGGCAATGTGCGGTTATACAGATACCCCAACAATGACATGTATTTCAGCAAAAATCACTGTATAACTATGTGGATTTCACACGTAAATATGGCTGTAAACTAGAGCCCCAAAGGTATGCAATGGTGCGTTATACAGATAACCCACAATTGACAGCTCACTATGCAATGCATGACAAGTCAAACAGATTCTTCCTATTCGATTTGTCACTAAATAGAAATCGCTATTGGGTATACGATCCCCCTTAACCCTTAACACTTGCGCGCTAGTCTAGACGCGAGCGGTATAAGGAGTGTATGAAGAGGCTCCGGGCTGAGTCCTCTTCACAAAGGTGTGGGTTTTTGCATTTTGCAGAAAACCCACCATTAATAACGCCGGCAGCGTTTAAAAAACGGTTCCATGGTAGCCTTGGGTCTTCTTTTGACAAGAGGCGTACTGCGCTCTGCAGATTCGTTACAATGAGCCAGTGCTCATTGTAAGAATGATGCTGCAAAAATGCCTATTATTGCAATATAGAAGTTTGCAGTACATGGTAGGAGCGATCTGACCATCTAGGGGTAGTACCCTAGATGGTCTAAAAAAAGTGAAAAAAAAAAGTTTAAAAAAAAATATATATATATATAAAAATTCAAATCACCCCCTTTCCCTAGAACGGATGATAAAACATAATAAACAGTAAAAATCACAAACATATTAGGTATTGCGCATCCAAAATGCCCCGATCTATCAAAATATAAAACGGTTACGGCGGGGTGACCTCCGAGGCGGGAAATGGCGGCCCAAATGTCATAAATGCGACTTTACACCTTACATCACATAAAAAATAAATAAAAAAATGATCAAAAATGTCGCAAGACCTCAAAATGATAGCAATGAAAACGACGCCTCATTCGGAAAAAATGAACCTCACCAATCTCCGTGCACAAAGTAGGAAAAGTTATTAGCGTCAGAAGATGGCAAAAAATTTTTTTCTTTTTTTGTACATATTAGGTTCATTTTGAAAATGTATTAAAACACAATAAAACCTATATAAATTGATCATCGCGATCGTACGAACCAAAGATAAAGCTGAGGTTTATTTGAGTGCACAGTCAAATTCGAAAAAAAACTGAGCCCACAGAATGTTTTTTTTTAAATTTTCCACATTGGAATTTTTATTCAGCTTATATCGTCCTCGCGCGGCAAGGGGTGTATGGAGAGAGCCTCACGAGCTGAGCTCTCTCGCCTACACAGGGGTAACGGCTATATATACAGCCAAACACCCGCATGTCCCTGCCGCGGTCGGTGCTGGCCACGATGCGGCAGTTAAACTGTAAGTGCGCGCGTCGAACCGACCGCGGCACCTAACTTACAGTTAAGGATTCCCGATCGCCGCCCCCTGGAACATCATCGGAGGGCGGCGATCGTTGCTATGGCAGCTCAGAGTTCATTGAGACTCGTAGGCTTGCCAGGTGCCAATGATTTCTAATAGCCACCAGAGGGCCGGTATTAAAAATCATTGCAAAATAGCTATATTACTGCAATAAAGTAGTCTTGCAGTATATAGTATTAGCAATCGGACTTGCAGAGTAAATTACCTCGGAGGATCTAAAATAAATGGTAAATTTTTTTAAAAAATTGTGGAAAAAAAATAATGAAAAAATAGTTAAAAAAGTAAAAGTTTAAATCAGCCCCCTTTCCTAGAACTGATATAAATAAACAGTAAAAATCCTAAACACATTAGGTATCATTGCGTCCCCAAAATGTCCGATCTATCAAAATATATTAGCGATTTTTCCCAGCGTTTAACCCGGTAACAGAAATTGGCGCCCAAAGTCGAAATGCCCTTTTTGACATTTTGAAAAATATAAAAAATATCGATAAAATGGATCAAAAGCCCATACAGTCCTAAAATGAAAGCGTTAAAATCGTCATCAAAAGTAGCAAAATGAACCACCACAGCTCCGTACACTGACGTATGAAAAAGTTATTAGTGACCAGAACATGGCAAAATGAAGAATTTTTTTTTTGTACAGAAGGTTTTAATTTTTTAAATGTATGAAAACCTATACAAATTTGGTATCCTCGTGATAGCTACCGAACCAAAAGATAAATAGACATGTGATTTGGGCGCTCAGTGAAAGCTGTAAAATCCAAGCCTACAACAAGAAAACTGCGCAAATGCGTTTTTTCATCATTTTCACTGCATTCTGAATTTTTTTCCCGCTTCCCAGTATACGGCATGGAATAATAAATGAAGTTCAATTTGTTACGCAGAAAATAAGCCCAAACAGAGCTCTTTACATGGAAATATAAAAAAGTTACAGATTTTTGAAGGTGGGGAGTGAAAAATGAAAATGCAAAAATGATAAAGGGCCATGTCCCTAAGGGGTTAAAATAAATAACATTACGGGAAAGTAAAATTTGTTACGCACAAAATAAGCCCTCACACAGGTCTGTACACGTAAAAATGAAAAAGTTATGGATTTTTGAAGTTGGAGAGCGAGAAATGAGCGGAAAAACCCTGCGTCCTTAAGGGGTTAAAGAACAACCAGGGATTGGTCCACCAATCGCTACTGCAGATACATGAAAGTCAAACAGATTTCTTGCTATTCAATTTTGTCACTAAATAGAACTGCTATTTGGGGTATATAGAACCCCCTTAGAGAACAGCGAGGGATTGCAGCAAGAATCGCACAGCACAATAGCAGCAGCTGGACGCTACAACATGAAGTGTGAAGTGTTGAGATAGAAAATGGCTGGGTTTTATAGGGCTGTGTGACATCACATAAGCCTGCCGGTCGCTGATTGGCTTACAGGTCTGCAGAAGTCATCGGGGGTGTTCCTTTCTCCTTCCCAGAGTTCTCTGCCCCATGTAACACGTTGTTCTCGCGCCCATTTAGCAGAAACATGAGGGGAAAAAAAACAACTTTGTTCCCGCAAGTCAGCATAAACTTCGGCTTCGTGGCGAATTGAATTTTTCCTGACATTCTAACCGAAGTTAGAATCATTAGAATCGATTCGCCCATCTCTAATCAGGAGGAAGGCTGCACCAAGGCTTCAGTGGAAGCCACAAACAGGCAGCTTAAGAGCAGGCACCTGGCCAATGTAGAGCAATGAGCAGTGTCTCTTCTGTCAAACCAACAACAGGCAGCACACCACTATTCACCACAACACTGTTATCGCCACACCAGCACCCCTCATGTAATAGCCCCAACACTTGTCTGTCTAGTATGTGTCTATGTGTTATTGTGACTTGTATATTTTCAGACAGTAATTGATTTTCCATATGTAAGGTAATTTGTTCATGTAACCTCTATTGTGCTGTGTTGCAATGTCCTGTAACAATGTTTGTATGCAACCAAGGAACTAGCAACATGCAAGAATGGGCCTCTCAAAGTATTTATGTATTTGTATCGTAGCAATTTGCCGGAACAATATGTACAAAATATTTCCCCCAGGGGATAAAAAAAAAACTTGTATTGTATTGTAAAAGAAAATGCCACAGATTTTCTATTTTGTACACAGTGGGGGAATTAATTACAGATCATATGCCAGATTTGATGGCAAGGGTACAATAAGGGGTCAAGGGTACAATAATTGACATCCAGCTTTTTGATGCGACAGTTGCCAAATTCAACTGGCACAGCAAACACCATGGGGTTGTTTTCAATAAACTGCAAATGCTGATCAACAAAGAAGATGCTAACCTGCATATAACATAGCAACCATTGCTCAACACTTCTTAAATCGGCTACACGCCACATCTGACAATCCAGACACAGAGCTTGATAAGGAATTAGCATGCAGTCATTGTCACGGTTCAAATGGACGAACCGTCAGAGAGTATCTGTAGAAAGAGCCTGTGGATCCTCTGGACCACCGCGGGGGATGTACTAGCCGCAACCTGGGACCGGAGTCTAAGTGGCACCTGGTCTTCGCCAGAGCCTGCCGGAAAGAGGGGAGGTATTGTTGCAGAGGGGTGCCACCAGGTCGTTCCACGGGTGCGACTAGGCCCGCAGTGGCAGCCAAGGTAGGGAATCAGGAAACAGGAACCACTGGATCGCACAGGAACTACAGGGATGGATCACCGGAGGAGGAACCGCTGGGACGATCACAGGAGCCGGATACAGGAATGGACCTCGGGAAAGCAGGACCTCGGCTGGATGGCAGGACCTTGGCTGGATGGCAGGACCTCAGGACGACCACTGGGATACAGGACCGCCTCAAAAACACAGGACCACCACAGGAACACAGGAACACTACAAGAACACAGGAACGCCATGGGAACACAGGAATGCCACAGGAAACACAAGAAACACAGGAACACGGAGGAACACTGGAGTACCGACACACAGAGGAACCATGGAAACTCTGGAACACGGAGGAACTCTAGGAAACACAGGAGGGCTTTCATTTCAGGAATACTAACTTGAAGATTCGGCAGTGAGTGAAGGAAGGTGCCGGGTTATGAAGGCAAGTCAGATTAGCCAGCTCCAATCAGGGGGACGTTGACCCTTTAAGGCTAGGAGAGTCGGCACGTGCGCCCTAGCAGCAGGAGTGCACGGCCTAGCCCAGAAGCAGACGTGCGGCCTACTCGGGACCAACGGGGGATGTACTAGTTGTACCAGGTCGTTCCACGGGTGCGACTAGACCCGCAGTGGCAGCCAAGGTAGGGAAGCAGGAAACAGGAACCACAGGATCGCACAGGAACCACAGGGATCGATCACCGGAGGAGAAACCGCTGGGAGGATCACAGGATCCGGATACAGGAACGGACCTTGGGAAAGCAGGACCTCGGCTGGATGGCAGGACCTCGGCTGGATGGCAGGACCTCGGCTAGATGGCAGGACCTCAGGATGACCACTGGGATACCGGACCGCCTCAGGAACACAGGACCACCACTGGAACACAGGAACACTACAGGAACACAGGAACGCCATGGGAACATAGGAATGCCACAGGAAACACAATAAACCCAGGAACGTGGAGGAACACTGGAGTACTGACACACAGACGAATCCTGGAAACGCTGGAACACGGAGGAACACTAGGAAACACAGGAGGGCTTTCACTTCAGGAATACTAACTTGAAGATCCGGCAGTGAGTGAAGGGAGGTGCCGGGTTATAAAGGCAAGCCGGATTAGCCAGCGTCAATCAGGAGCACGCTGACCCTTTAAAGCTAGGAGAGTCGGCACACGGGCCCTAGCAGCGGGAGTGCACGGCCTAGCCCAGAAGCAGATATGCGGCCTACTTGGGACCAATGCAGAGCCAGGAGCCCAGAGAGGTGAGTTTGGGCCGGGGGGCATAAGATCCACATCGAAGGGCACGGGTGTACCAGCGATGCGTTCCGAGGATCGCGGGTATGGTCGTGACAGTCATAACTTACACAATAGTTGTAGATGCTTACCACTAGGATATCAAGCTCATTCTGCTACTCTGGGACACTAAAGCAGGGTGGAAGCAAGTGGCATATCTTTCCAAATATCAAGATATCATCCCTAGCTCTGTTTTGCTAGTTGAAAGACCAGTGCAATCAGCAGTATAGACCAGGTATACATAGAATGGATTTTGGTGTCTCCCAAACATTCTTCTTGCAGTATATGCAGGTTAAATCCTTTGTGTGTCTAGCTTGAGGGATATGTCAGGGGAAATAAACAATATTACTTTTTCAGACTTGGCTAGTACTCCATCTGCACATTTATCACTCTCCATTCTTTATGGTATTGAAATGTATGTTCTGAGATTAATTCCATTATATTTCTCTTGTAATGAGCTTGGTATTGCCCAATAACTGCAGCAACTGGTCAACACTGTAAATTACATCTTTCCTTTTAACTTTAGCTATTATTACATAGACATTATGTTGACATTTTTTTTCAGGTATAGCCTCAGGTAAACTAGTACTATATTTGAATAGAATGCATGTCATTCTTTTAAGTGGAAAAACCCGAGTGAGTTGTTGTTGAAAATATGAACCAGAGAGATAGATCCAGTGTTTTAAAATACTTCCCGTGCGGCACAGAACTCGTAAAGATCATGAAGTTGCTTCTTCATCTAATTTATATAAGTCTGTGCTGGACACCTGTACAGATGTGCTTTGAAGAGTCTGTAGCTTATCTACCAGGAGATGTTATGATTGGAGGACTTTTTTCTATACATACAGGAGTATCAAATTTATTAGAAAGAACTGAAAATGATAGCTTTGTGTGTAAAAGGTTAGTAGTAATATATAATTTTTTTATATTTAAGTAAATATGTCTCTATTACTTTAAATGTGTGATTTATTTTGAAAAATTATCATACTTTAGCAATGACTTTAGCAAAAAGAAAGATTTTCTAAAGGTTATAGCTGTCACCAGTCAGTAGGAAGTACACAGGCCTTTGCTTTAAATGATTTCATTTCATCTGCGGCCATAGGACATCACAGTCTCTCACACTGATCTTGTGGGATTTTGGTCCACTTTTCTTCAAGTCTCTTCCACAGTTCAGTGACTGTTGTGGTTTTCTTGGACATAACTTTGTCACCAAGGATTCTCCAGTGGTTTTCTTTTGTGTTGGCCATTTCATTCTTTTAATGAAGGTTCTGATACACACTTGAATTCACTCTGCCATGTAGCTGTATGAGAGGACCAACTCCTGCTATAGAAAACATTCCCCAAACCACGACACTTCATCCGCCACCTTTCACTGACTTCTTTGCATATCTTGAGTTTGTTGACAATCAGATCCAAACAAATGAAACTTGCTTTTATCACTAAAATGAACTGTGGACCATTTTTTCAAAGGAGAGTATAGCTTTTAAATTTATCTGCTACTGTCAGATCTGCTACATATCAGGAAAATAAGAACTCTGTGCAATATATCAATATAATGCATGGAGTTCAATCCAAAGCGCTCGTCACAGCTATAATCACAGACTGATCACAGAATAATGTAAAAAAAATCCTAAGGCTTACAGATAAATAGGGTTTGTCAGATAATTAAGGAAATTAGCACCAGGTGCCAGCTTTTACACCAATAACTTTCAGGTATCTGAAAGTGTTCTCTAATTTTGATCAGTGTTCTTTAACATTTCTTTAATTTACATCACAATTCATTTATTTTTATTCTGTGCTTTAGAATATATAACATTTATGAAATAAACTTATAATACTGCTATTTTACTCATGTTATGGTATATTCACATAGGACTATGCAATTAACATTTAGGAAATTGTTTATAATTTTTATCTCAAGTGTATGTGTATTAGTTGAGCTATACAAAGTCATCAGGGGGTGCTATACAGTATGTTATATACTCATTAATTAAGATGGTGATATTTAACAACTTAAGGAGCATCCAATTTTTGCTTTTTGAATTTCCATATTTCACTCCATGTCTTTAAAAATCCATATTTTTTTTATTTTTCGTGTATGAAACTGTATGGGGCTTCTTTTTGCAAACAAAATTGTACTTCCTAGTGATGGTATTTCATATTTCATGCTGTGTGCTGGAAAGCGCAAAAAACTCTCAAATACATATTATACAAAAATGCATTACAAAAAAATTAATTTGCGTACAATCTTTTTACAGCTTTTTACTGTGTCATTGACATCTTGCTTTATTATTTGTGTCAATATGATTACATTGATACCACATTTTGTTTAGGCTTTGTTATTTTGTAATAGATTTAAAAAATTAAACCCTTTTGTACAAAAAAATTTTCTTACTTATGTCCTATTCAGACTTTTCGATATTCAGTGTACAAAGCTGTTTAAGGTTAAATTCTTTGCGAGACAAGTTGACGTTTTCATTGCTACCATTTTGGGGACTGTACGACTTTTTGATCAGTTTTTATTTAGTTGAAGTGAAGAATAGCTGTGAACAAGCGATCAGTGGATCACTTGTTCAAGCCTAACCTGTAAAAGTAAATAAAAAATGTTAAACATTCATACAAAATCATTATTTTTAATAAAAGAATTAATTTAAGTTAAAGTCCCCTAAACACAAATATTCCCTATACACATGACAAATAAAGTGAAAAAAAAGACACAAAAATCGCCAAAAAACCCACATATTGGTATCCGCGTCCGTAACAATCCTACAATAAACTCAGAAACATATTGGACCGCTCGGTGAACGCTCGTAAAAACAAAAACACGCCAAAAATTAATTTTTATAAAAATCTTACACAAAAATGTTCTAAAAAGGATCAAAACAAGGTAGTGCGCGCCAAAATGGTCTACCACTGAAAACGAAAACAACTCAACACGTAAAAAATAAGCCCTAAAACTAGCTCTTTCAACCAAAAAATATTAAAAGTACGTCTCTGAAAAGAGGCGATGCCAAAAAAACAAATGAGATTTCCTCTATATTAGTTTTTATCCAGTAAAATATGTAAAAATAAATGAAAAAAAATGTACAAATGAGGTATCATCATAATCGATAGTGACCTATAGAATAAAGATCATATAGTATTTTTAGTGAACGGTGTACGACCCAAACCCAAAAAACAAAAAAAAAGAAACCAAATGCAATTTTCTTTTCACATACACGAGATAATATACAACTAATGCCATAAATTCATTGTACCCAAATCCAAAAAATAAAGATGGTAGCCAATAAGTGACAATGATATGCTGCTCTGAATGGCGCAGCTTCCCTTCGATGCCCTGGCGTGTGCCAATACAGCGGTCACCACCACATATGGGGTATTGGTATACGCGGGGGGGATGGGGATCGCGGGAAGGGATTGGGGATCAAATTTTGTGGAGGTTTGGTATGTTTCCACTGAGAACTTGTACATTTTTGAAAAAACACATTCATTTAGCCAAAAAAGTTTATTTCAAATTGAATCCGATTTGTTTTAACCCCTGGTAAAACAATATAAGGGTAACAAACTATAAAACGTTGTATCATGGTACATTGAGGGGTGTGTTTGTAGTGCTATAATGGGTGATTTATGGGGTTTTTACTTTAGTATTTAGGCTCTCAAAGTGATTTGAAACCTGAGCAGGTCCCTCAATAGCAGGATTTTGCGTTTTATGAAAATGTGAAAAAATCGACACCATGCGTAAAAGCCCATAACATCCTTACAAAAATAAGAGTACTGCCTAAAAAAATCCACACATAAATTAGGACATTTAGCGAATGTTAGTTATTAAGTTTTTTGGCGGGTTATGACTATGTATGGAAAAAGTAGAAACATTTTGAAGTTCGAAAATCAAGAATTTTTCCAAATTTTCCACCAAAAATATCTGATTTTATCATAAATAAATGAAAACATACCACAAAATTTTTCAACTAACATGAAGTACAAAGTGTCACAGAAGAAAAACATTTTAAAATCACTTGGATATGTTAAGAGCGTTCGAAGTTAATAACCCTTGTAGGACACAGGGCAGATTGAAAAAAAGGGCCGTTGTCAGGAAGGTGAAAAGTGCATTCAGCGTAGGGGTTTAAGCCTGGGCCTGTGAGGTAAAGGACCCCGCACAAGTGGCCGAAATTAAACCTGCTAAACCTGTTCCTCGTTAGATGAGAAAACCGCAGACCAGGAGAGACACAGGCTACTATGCTTGTGCCCACCAGAGGTGAGGGAGCTGGATCACAGTTAGCTTCTCCCTAAAGTTTTAAAAAACATGATTTTGAGCACAGAGGCCAGGTTGAATAAAGAAACGTATATTCACATGCCTATAATAGTATAAATAAAAATGAAAATAAGATGGTAAAAATGTTTGTTAAAACTGTAAAAATTCAAATCACCTCATTATCCTAGAATGCATATAAAATAAACAAAAAAATCATAACATGTCAGTTATCACCATATCCCAAAAATCCCCTATCTATCAAAAAATAAAATGTTATCGGGACCGGAGAAACCCTGTAACAAAAAATAAACCACCCAAATGTCAAAATCGGCACTTTTTGCATTTTACACCAAGATAAAAAGTGAATTTTCTTGGTGTAAAATGGCAAAAAGTGCCGATTTTGACATTTGGGTGGTATTTTTTGTTACAGGGTTCTCCGTCCCGAATAACTAATTTTATTTTTTGATAGATGGGGATTTTTGGGATATGGTGATAACTGACATGTTTATGATTTTTTTTGTTTATTTTATATGCATTCTAGGGATATGAGGTGATTTGAATTTTTACAGTTTTTAAAAACATTTTTACATCTTATTTTCATTTTGTTGAAGTGAAGAATAGCTGTGAACAAGCGATCAGTGGATCACTTGTTCAAGCCTAACCTGTAAAAGTAAATAAAAAATGTTAAACATTCCATAACAAAATCATATTTTTAATAAAAGAATTAATTATAAGTTAAAGTCCCCTAAACACAAATATTCCCGATACACATGACAAATAAAGTGAAAAAAAAGACACAAAAATCGCCAAAAAACCACATATTGGTATTCCGCGTCCGTAACAATCTACAAAACTCAGAAACATATTGGACACCGCTCGGTGAACGCGCGTAAAAACAAAAAACCGCCAAAAATTAATTTTTATAAAAATCTTACACAAAAATGTTCTAAAAAGTGATCAAAAAAGGTAGTGGCGCCAAAATGGTCTACCACTGAAAACGAAACAACTCAACACGTAAAAAATAAGCCCTAAAACTAGCTCTTTCAACCAAAAAATATTAAAGTACGTCTCTGAAAAGAGGCGATGCAAAAAAACAAATGAGATTTCCTCTATATTAGTTTTTATCCAGTAAAATATGTAAAAATAAATGAAAAAAATGTACAAATGAGGTATCATCATAATCGATAGTGACCTATAGAATAAAGATATATAGTATTTTTAGTGAACGGTGTACGACCCAAACCAAAAAACAAAAAAAAGTAAACCAAAATGAAATTTTTTTCACCAAACAATAATTACAAACTAATGCGAATAAATTGTCGCCAAATCCAAAAAATAAAATGATACCAATAAAGTGACAATGATAATCTGCTCTGAATGGCGCAGCTTCCCTCTCGTGCCCTGGCGTGTGCCTATACAGCAGGTCACCACCAACATATGGGGTATTGGTATACGCGGGGAGGGATTGGGTCGCGGGAGGGATTGGGGATCAAAATTTTGTGGAGCGTTTGGTATTTATCCATGAGAATCTTGTACATTTTTGAAAAAACACATTCATTTAGCCAAAAAAGTTTACTTTTCAAATTGATCCGATTTGTTTTAACCCTGTAAAACAATAAAGGGTAACAAACTATAAAAGTTGTATCATGTACATTGAGGGGTGTGTTGTAGTGCTATAATGGGTGATTTATGGGGTTTTTACTTTGTATTTAGGCTCTCAAAGTGATTTGAAACCTGAGCAGGTCCCTCAATAGCAGGATTTTGCAGTTTTTATGAAATGTGAAAAATCGACACCATGCGTTAAAAGCCCATAACATCCTACAAAAATAAGAGTACTGCCTAAAAAAACTACACATAAATTAGGACATTTAGTGAATGTTAGTATTAAGTTTTTTGCGGGTTATGACTATGTATGGAAAAAGTAGAAACATTTTGAAGTTCGAAAATCAAGAATTTTTCCAAATTTTCCCACCAAAATATTGATTTTTCATAAATAAATGAAAACATACCACAAAATTTTTCAACTAACATGAAGTACAAAGTGGTCACAGAAGAAAAACATTTTAAAATCACTTGGATATGTTAAACGTTCGAAGTTATAACCACTTGTAGGACACAGGGCAGATTGAAAAAAGGGCCGTTGTCAGGAAGGTGAAAAGTGCTCAGCGTAAGGGGTTTAAGCCTGGGCCTGTGAGGTAAGGACCCGCACAAGTGGCCGAAATTAAACCTGCTAAACCTGTGTCCTTTAGATGAGAAAACCGCAGACCAGGAGAGACACAGGCGTACTATGCTTGTGCCCACCAGAGGTGAGGGAGCTGGATCACAGTTAGCTTCTCCCTAAAGTTTTAAAAAACACTGATTTTGAGCACAGGAGGCCAGGTTGAATAAAGAAACGTATATTCACATGCCTATAATAGTATAAAGTAAGAATTTTTACAGTTTTTAAAAACATTTTTACATCTTATTTTCATTTTAATTTACTACTATTATAGGTCATGTGAATATACGGTTCTTTTATTACAACCTGCCTCTGTGCTCAAAATCAGTGTTTTTAAAACTTTAGGGAGAAGCTAACTGTGATCCAGCTCCCTCACCTCGGTGGGCAACAGAGCATAGTAGCCTGTGTCTCTCTGGTCTGCGGTTTCTCATCTAAGAGGACACAGGTTTAGCAGGTTTAATTTCGGCCACTTGTGCAGGGTCCTTACCTCACAGGCCACAGGCTTAACCCCTTAACGCTGAAGCCACTTTTCACCTTCCTGACACGGCCCATTTTTTCAAATCTGCCCTGTGTCACTACAAGTGGTTATAACTTCGGAACGCTTTAACATATCCAAGTGATTTTAAAATTGTTTTCTCGTGACACTTTGTACTTCAACCCCATTATAGCAACTACACCCCTCAATGTACATGATACAACTTTTATGAAGTTTGTTAACCCTTTAATTGTTTTACAGGGGTTAAAACAAAATCGGATGCAATTTTGAAAGTAAACTTTTTTGGCTAAATGAATGTGTTTTTCAAAAAATGTACAAATTCTCAGTGGATAAAATACCAAAACGCTCCACAAAATTTGATCCCCCAATCCCTCCCGCGTATAACAATACCCCATATGTGGTGGTGACCTGCTGTATGGGCACACGCCAGGGCATCGAAGGGAAGCTGCGCCATTCAGAGCAGATTATGCATTGTCACTTTTTTTATTGGCTATCCATCTTTATTTTTTTGGCCATTTGGGCTTTTTTTTTCGACAATGAGATCCTTACAAAAACTTCATTTTCGTGTGGGTCATTAGCTTTTGGTGATATTTTTATAACTCTGAATGTATGGGTGAAAAGAAAATTGTCATTTTGGTTTACTTTCTTTTTGTATTTTTTGGGGGTCTTACACCGTACATTAAAAATACTATATTATCTTTATTTTACAGATAACTACGATTACGGTGATTCCTCATTTATATAGTTTTTCATTTATTTTTACAATTTTACTGGATAAAAACTAATATAGAGGAAATCTCATTTGTTTTTGCATCGCCATCTTTTCAGAGACGTAACTTTAATATTTTTTGGTTGACAGTGCTAGTTTAGGGCTTATTTTTTACGTGTTTAGTTGTCCTTTCAATTGGTACCATTTTGGGGCACATAAGTTTTTTTGATCACTTTTTAGAACATTTTTGTGAAGGTATTTTATGAAAATTTATATTTTTGGCAAGTTTTTCTGGTTTTGTTTTCACAGCGTTCACCGTACGGGTCCAATAATGTTTTTGACTTATTGTACAGACTGTCACGGAGGCGTTGACACCAAATATGTGGGGTGTTTTCGAGATTTTCAGTTTTTTTTTTACTTTATTAGATGTGTATAGGGAATGTTTGTGTTTAGGGGACTTTAACTTTATTTAATTATTCTTTTTATTAAAAAATGTGTTTATTTAGTGTTTTTAACATTTTTTCTTTACTTTTACAGGTTAGCTTGCCGCGATGCAGTACTATTACGTCAAATGTCGGGAAGGGGTTAAATAGATCTTTGACCTGTGATGCTTCTGACCAGGCGAGGATGATGTCATCGCTGCACTGCTAGGCTAGGAGCAAAAGTGTCACCAGCAATAAAAGGCGAGTATAAACTTTTTTTTAAAATTCTGTCTACAGTGAGGCTCTATTACTACTGGGGGCATGACTGCTGCAGGGCTGGTTCTAGACAAAGTGGGGCCCTGGGCAAAACTCAAAGTGGGGCCCCATAATAAAACTATTTTATGACCAGTCACAGTCAGTAAGAAGCTCCATTTAGTATGGTAAAATAAACTGTAATATGGGAGAATTTTACAGGAGATAAATAGATGATAGGGAGATTGATGGGCAGCACACTGGCTCAGTGGTTAGCACTACAGCCTTGCAGCGCTTGTCAACATCTGCAAAGAGTTTGTATGTTCTCTCTGTGTTTGCGTGGGTTTCCTCCGGATCCTGGTAGGGTGATTAGATTGTGAGCCCCATTGGGGACAGGGACTGATCTGGCAAGCTCTGTGCAGCGCTGCGTAATCTGTGTGCGCTATATAAATAAAGGAATTATTAATTATAAATATTATGATAGAAGATAAATATGAAAGATGATATGTTTTTAACATTTTTTATTTACTTTTACAGGTTAGCTTGAACAAGTGATCCACTGATCGCTTGTTCAAGCTATTCTTCACATTACACAGTGTAATACAGATGTATTACACTGTATAATGTAACACACTGAGCATTCTGCGCCAGGAAGGAGGATCGCGCAGCCCCGGGCGCTGGCAGTCCGGTAAGCGCCGCGCGCGGGGGGGGGTGTCCGATTCTACTCAAATGCCCCTAGCACGCCGCGATCGCGGGTGTCAGAGGCAGGTGTCGGCTATAATATATAGCACTGCTAGGCTAGGAGCAAAAGTGTCACCAGCAATAAAAGGCGAGTATAAACTTTTTTTTAAAATTCTGTCTACAGTAAGGCTCTATTACTACTGGGGGCATGACTGCTGCAGGGCTGGTTCTAGACAAAGTGGGGCCCTGGGAAAAACTCAAAGTGGGGCCCCAAAATAAAACTATTTCATGACCAGTCACAGTCAGTAAGAAGCTCCATTTAGTATGGTAAAACAAACTGTAATATGGGAGAATTTTACAGGAGATAAATAGATGATAGGGAGATTGATGGGCAGCACAGTGGCTCAGTGGTTAGCACTACAGCCTTGCAACGCTAGTCAACATCTGCAAAGAGTTTGTATGTTCTCTCCGTGTTTGCGTGGGTTTCCTCCGGATGCTGGTAGGGTGATTAGATTGTGAGCCCCATTGGGGACAGGGACTGATCTGGCAAGCTCTGTGCAGCGCTGCGTAATCTGTGTGCGCTATATAAATAAAGGAATTATTAATTATAAATATTATGATAGAAGATAAATATGAAAGATGATATAAATTTCTAGATGCAGAACTTTAAAGTACATGACATTTACAGTAGATGGATATGAGAGATAAATACAGTAGAAGAGAGATAGAAGATTGATTAGTAACTCGATAGAGAAAAAGCAAGATATATAAATGGTCAGATTATAAGAGATAGATATGTAGACAGGAGATGGATGATAAGCCACTTCAACCAGGAATTCAACCAAGGGGTATTAACCCTTTCACCGCTTGGCATTTCTGGATATTTTGTCAAGGGGTATTAACCCTTTCACCGCTTGGCATTTCTGGATATTTTGTTGCATTATTAATCAGAGAAATTTTTACAATTTTGATGTTTAAATATTAACTCCAAATTACAGGAGAAAGAACCAAAGTAAACCCAACAAACCACATATTTTCTGAAAGCAGACACTTGCCCCATTTTCAAAATTGTATTAAAGAGTTTAATGACATATGCGCCTTCATGCAATTTTGATTCAAACTGAAACATTTTATAAAAAATACTTAAAATTTGACTTTGATGGCAAAAAAATTTACCTAGTATGGTAGAAGTGGATATGGAGCTTGGTATAGAGTTAAAGATACCAGGTTAGAAGAGCTGTATAGGAAGTACTATAGTAGGTGTGTAGTGATAGAGAGATTAGAAGAATGATTTGATGAGAGAGAGAAGAGCTGTCTATGATTGTAACTCGATAGATGAAAATAGAACAGAAAAAGCAAAGATATATAAATGTCAGGGATGATTATAAGAGTGAGGAGAAGATATGTAGACAGGAGACATGGATTGATTTAAGGCCATGTATGCAACCAGGAGAGATTCAACCATAGGTTTAGGGTGTCTGTTTTATATGGAACAAGGGGTATTAACCCTTTCACCGCTTGGCATTTCTGGATATTTTGTCGCGTTATTGACCAGAGCAATTTTTTACAATTTTGACGTTTAAATATTAACTCGAAATTACAGCAGAAAGAATTTAAGTAAACCCAACAAACCACATATTTACTGAAAGCCGACACTTGCCCCATTTTCAAAATTGCATTAAAGAGTTTATAGACATAGGCGCCTTCATGCAATTTTGATTCAAACTGAAACATTTTATAAAAAATACTTAAAATTTGAGTTTGATGGCAAAAAATGTGCTCCAAACAGAAAATAATTACCTGCACATCTAATAAATGTAATAGATGGACATTGGAGATGAGCGAGCACTAAAATGCTCGAGTGCTTGTTACTCGAGTCAAACTTTTCCCGCTGCTCGAATGCTCGTTTCGAATTACGAACCCCATTGAAGTCAATGGGAGACTCGAGAGGACCAAGGCTCTGCAATAAAATGTGTCATTTTATTGATAAATAAGGAAGTCAGTCCTGTTTATTTGTTTTTTTTATTCAATGGAATATTCGTGGAACTTCAAAAAGGAGAATGACCCGTGTTAAAATTCTGCAATGTGTTCTTCACACATATTGTTCTTCACATACTATTGTGAAGAACACCTTTTGTACTTTGTTCTTCACTGAAGAACACATTGCATATGTTTCCATACGTCTGCTAACTTATCCGAAGACACGAGTGCAGAACGGTGTTCTTCACAATAGTGTCCATAGGGGACACCAAACTATTTTCAAACTTATTCACACAGATCTATCATCGTCGCTCCCTTACACAATGGTGACCAAAATAAATAACTATATATCCATAAACCTAAGATAATAAAAATCACTTTTAGATGTGCGCCATTGTATTATCCGCACAA